>JAPYZL010061969.1:0-22957 GCA_030522825.1 Platygaster orseoliae | reverse complement strand
GTGATTCAACTCGCGCGCTTGGGCACTCGCTGCCGCTCGTGCCCAAATGCTCGCTCGTAGAATCATTCCATTCCTCCCTTGTAGTATAAATATCTATTATAAGAAAATTATTTTTTAAGTTTTTTTTTTCTTATAAGGTTTTTATAAGGTCAGCCTTTTAAGAATCATAAATTTTATAATGAAATCAGAATACTTATAAGGTTTATATAAGGTATATATAAGGTTTGCAGTTACTAGGGTAATAATAAATAAATAATGTTTAATAGACAAATAATAATAAAAACTAGAATTTACAAAAATATATGTGCCTAAGTTCCAAACGTTTAAGAAAGAAACGGAAACCATTTAAAAAACCGTTTATGAAATCCTCTCAAGAAAATAGTAAAAATGGTTAGTCGTGTTAAATAATATTACCAGAATTTCAATAATTATTTATTACTTCAACTTCAATTATGAGACATCATACGATCAATTTTTCTTTATTTCGTTTATTTCTAAACGTTTGGAATTTCAGGAGCATCAAAAATGTTGAATATCTAAGAAACTTTTAACTAGAACATCGAATTCTATAAATTTAGACACATTCATAAAAATAATAAAAAATATTTCAAATCGTAAACAAACTCGAAAAAAAATACTAAAAGTATAAGAATTCTATAAAAAAACTATTTTCTAAAAAATCTGAACAAACACGTACGATCTATAAAACTTAGAATTCTAGACCATCGAATTCTAAAAAAAAGTATTGAAAAATATATATAAATACTAGAAATGTATAAAAATACTATAGAATGAAAAAAAATCTTATAAACATTTTAAAAAGTATGAAAATAGTAAATTCAAAATATACGTAGATCTTATTTTTCCAGACATCTTTAAATATGTAAAATCTATTAAAATTAGAATTCTAAAGCATCGAATTTTAAAAATCCATATACATAGTAATCTAAAAAAAATTGTAAACCTATAAAAACACTGGAAACTCAAAATTATTGTAAATTTCAATACTTTAGCATCGAATTCTTGAAATATGTATAGAGTGAATCATAGGAATACGAAAAATCATAAATACACCGAAAAAGACTAAAAAATTATATGAGTACCTACATAAAATATGGAAATTCGAGAAATTCCTGCAATACTTGAAAAACATATATCGTTTTGGATTTTATAATTCTAAATCTTTGACTATCTGGTTTTGTGAGTAAGATTTTTCAATTTTACGAATTTCAGAATTTCAAAGTTACATAAATTTTAGAGTCCAGAGTCCAACAACTTTCATGTACGTATTCAATACAATGGAACTCGATTTTTATAAATTTCAAGTCACTTAAGTTAGACTTTTTTCTTTTTCCAATACTTTCAGTACTTTTCATATTTCCTCAATACTTATACAACTTGAAGGGTTTTTAATATTATAAATTTTTTATGTGTACATATAGCTTTCTAAAATTCAATGCTCTAGAAATCAAAGTGTTATAAAAACTCTGAATATTTTAAAAGATTTTTAAGAAAATAATATCGAGAAAAATTTTTTCTGCCTACGCCTCTGATTTCGATCTTATTCAAACAAAATGGAATCAACCAATTGTATCGAAAACTAATTAAAACCCAATTCAGGCAAAATTGAGACCTGATGAAACAAACGCTCGCGATCACACGTCGAAATTTTCCCTCTTGGAACAAGTTAATCTAATCTCAAGGGAAAAAAGCGAAATCAAACCGAGAGAAATACCGTGAAGCAAAGGAGCAAATGTGATCAACTCGATTTAGACATTGCGATTCATTAAAAAAACAAGCGGACAGCCGAACGTTCCACAGATCGCTGTATCGCTTGATTCGTGACCTTCTGACCTGGAATCCCTTTTGACGTACGCCCAAAGAGAGGAATTGCAAAAAAGATTATCGATTGGTGGCATGTTCAGTCTCTAGAAAAAGCCACGTATCTTGCAATTTTTCAATATTCATTTACTAACGCGACATTATTTTAGAATTAGCAGGCTCTATAAATAATCCTGACACGAGTCGATTTTCTTAATAAGGAAAAAAATCACTCGCGCGTGGCTTTCCAGCATATCTCGTCTAGTATACTAGAGGTGAATAAATTGCAGGAAAATGCATATTTATGGAAGGATGTTGTGTGTTTATTAAATTTTCCGAGGGCTTTGTGAAAAAAGTAGAATATCTCCCGTGGCAGGGCCAAACTCTTTTCATCAGATTCAAGCAAAAATATCGTCAAAGCAATAACTTACTGAAATTACAACAGTATATTATCTTTAATTTTCAAAATGCATGTAGTCACTGCAACGAATATTTTTTATATGTAAATTTAAAAAACAAATGTTAAGAATGTTAAATATTCCAACAAACCTCGGGAATACGGTAAATCGTGGATGGAAATAAAAAAATTCAAGAGTTATGAAAACTTAGTAACATTAAAACGAAGATTTACAAGAGTGTTGGTCTCGCTGTGCCGCCAACGTCATTTTTCGCGAGACACTCGACTCCGAAATTAAAAACTAGACTAATTACCATCACGTGGAGCGAAAATAATTAATTTCCAGACACTTTTCAGAGTAACGTTATTTTTCCGTCGTACATCATCAAGCTCTAATGAAAAGTACGACGGTTTTGAGGAGAAAAACATTACCACCGACGTTGAAAAAATTTTTAATGTGAAAATCGTGTATAAATTAACAATTATTTTCCTGTTGATAAAAAGTTCTGCTACGACGTTCTTTGTAATTTGTTGTGGAAATTAGAAAATTTATTATTCTATTTGATTCTATTTAAATATATATAAATAATTTGAAATTTCTGTTACTATAGTTTACAAAAGTTCAACATTTTTTCGATCGAAATTTTATAAATGATCCAGTTACATATTTAATCTGTTTATAATTTTTTTATTGTTTGAAACATTCTTCATGATTCTACACAATATTTAAATATCTGACATTTACACTTTTTTTTATTCAAGTCCCCGGAACTTTGAATTGCCTTATATACAAATTGGCAAACTTGAAGTTTTTAATTAAAGATGATATTATTGTTGAATTTTGTTATATAACGTTTCGTAGTTTTCTAGAGATTTAAAATGAAATTTTTAAGCTTAAAGATATTTAAAACTTTCAAAGTGATACTAAAACTTTTCAAATAAAGAGAATTTTTTATTTATTGGAAGTCTTAATTTTCGAAATATAGATTTAAACAAATTTATCCCTGATATTCAAGTTTTTTGGTCAATTTTCAAACGCTAAGTTTCTGAGTAAACTAAAAAATTAAAAACAAGTGGAAACTACCATAAAAACTATATGTAATGCATTAATATTCAAATATTTTATATCTAAGATTTTTAAATTGAAACATTTCAGAATCCTTGAAAAATGCAAAAGAATTTTCTACAATACTCTTTTGGTACAAGAAAAAAAATCTGTTATGTTCAAATAAAGCTAGATTATCAAATATATATAAATATATACATATTCTACAATTAAAAAAATTTCTAATTGAAGAATCGAAATCTTTCAATCATGTTATTTTCAGTAGAGCTTTTCAAAATTTTATGTAGGAGGTTTTAGACTTTAGTGCTGCAATAAGTATAGAACTATGCATTAAACAATTTAGAATGCCAAAGTTCGAGAACATAAAATTTTTGATTTGAATATTATCAATTCAAAAATATTCAACTCAGCTTTTGTAACTTAATTAAAATGTGCATATGACGTTGATGAAAATTTGCATTGTGTTCTTAAACTGAAATTTATTGGTTTTGATGCATTACCAGATCTATAGTGCGTGGCAAAGTAAACCCAGAAAACCATGAATATCAAATATACCATTAGATTAACATGACGGAAATTAACTGGCTTTGCTTCAAACTAGCATTGTGAAGGTCTCCATCTGCAGCGTTGCCACATGGTTTGAAAATTTTCCTGATCAATATGGAAATTTTCGTTCCATTGTCAGAAGCTGTTTGTTAATTAAAATAAAGCATTAGGGTTTTTATAGATTTTTTTACATTACCAAGAATTTCAAATAACAAAAAAAATTTATGGTGATTCGTGAGTTGTTTTTTGAGCATTTCCAAAAGTTCATGATCGAGAAATTTTTAAAATTTAATTTTTTCAATTAGTTCCATATTATAAAATTGATTTATTATGAAAATCAAACTTTTCACGTTAAGAAATTCATGAGTAGATAAAACGAAAAGTTCTAAAATAAAAAATACAAAATGTAGGGTAACTTCTAAGACGCAATATGCTTTTAGGGTAAATAGAACGTTTAATATCCCCTAATTGCGAATGTTCAAATATTTGAGTTTGTGGGGTAATTGGATTAGTTTCACCCAAGTTTCGCTTAATCAACTTTTTTTAAAATAGCCAGTAAAACGCGACAAAAGTATTCGAGTTAAGCCCAGATGTTCCATTTGTATGATTTCGTACATCAGTTTCATCGTATATGTATGTCCACAGGGGATTTTCAATTCATACGAAGGCTACGGGCTTTTTCTCTCATTTCTTTGTGTCTCTTTGAAAAGGAAATTGTGTTCACGTTACACGTTACACATTTGTTTTGCCTGCTAGTTTTTCTACGAGCATTCACTGTTTATCATAATGTCATGCGAATAACGCATCTGGAATTTCAGACTGTAATTTTTGTAATGCCTTCGGGTTAAATATGTTATCATGTCTGCATGTCATTCGAGCAGAAGTTTTCAAACAAAAATGACACTTGGCCAGTTAAACTAATTTTGTCGGGTTTTGTATAAATTCCTTCAAGTGATATTTTAATTGTTTTAGAGTGATAATGTTATTGATAATATGGAGTGATTAATTCGCTCAATTTTTTCGAGTGAATTATTCTTTAGAACGATTGAAATTTCATTCAAATAGAGTGAAATTTACATTTGAGTTTGATTTGCAGGATTCTCACTCGAAGAAATTTAGAGAGTAAATGTTGAATTGTGGTTTAATTAAGCAGAAGAAATGTTCGAAAGGTTTTTTGAAAAAATCTGTCTTGATATCATTTTCTAAAGAATCTAAAAAATATTAAAAATTTTCGGAACGTTTTGGTTCTTAGAGAATCGAATTTCGGAAAGTTATTTAGACATACATTATATCATGAAACTTTTAAAATTGTGTAAATAATGAGGAAATAGAAAAAAATACTAAAAGTATTAGAAAAAGACGAAATTCTGTACTTAGTAACTTAAAAAAAATGCGTATATGAAAAATGTTTGACCCTGAACTACAAAATTTATATGAATTCGAAACTCCGAAATTTGTGAAATTGGAAAATATTGTTACCGAAATCAGATCGTTGAAGATAAAAAATCATAAATCACAAAATAAATACATTTTTCAATAATTCAGAAATTTTTAAACTTTCCGAATTTTATGCTATTTTTAACAATGTTGCTGTATTTTTGGGTACTTTTATAGATTTCGAGGAATCATATGATTAAATCTACAGATTTCTAGAATGAAGTTTTTTGAATAGGTTGAAAAAATACTGAAAGTATTAGAAAAAGACGAAATTCTGTCCTCAGTGACTTAAAAATCACAGAAATTGAGTTGAATTGTATTAAATACTTATATGCATAATTTTCAAACCTGAACTACAAAATTTATATCAATTCGAAACTCCGAAATTCGTAAAATTAGAAAATCTTATTACATACCGAAATCACATAGTCAAAGATTAAGAGTTATTAAACCAAAAAACGAATATATTTTTTTATAATTCAGGAATTTCTGAACTTTTCATATTTTATGCTATTTTTTACAATTTTGTTGTACTTTTGGGTACTTTTATAGATTTCTAGGAATCATATGATTAAATCTATACAGATTTCAAAAATTTGATGCTACAGTATTAAAAATTACAACTATTTTGAGTTTCTAGTATTTTTATAGATTTATAATTTATTCGTAGATTCTATAAAGATTTACAGAATTCTAATATAGATTCCAAGTATTTTTTCAAATATCTGGGAAAATTAGATTAACGTAGATTTTGAATATCGTATAGATTTTTTATATCATTGTACTTTTTTAAGTGTTTATCAAATTTTGTAATGTTTTATAGTATTCTTATTGATACATAGTGTATCAATGGATTTTCATTTCTTTTTTTTTTATAACTTATTGGTCTGGAACTTAAAAATTTATGTTTCGTACGTATTTGTTCAAATTTTTCAAAAAACAATTCTTTCATAGAATTCTCATACTTTTACTATTTCTTCAGTTTGTTCATGATTCGAAAAACTTTTCGATATTTTCATGAATTTCTGTCTAAATTTCTAGAATTCGATGCTCCAGATTTAAAAGTGTCTTATATAATTAACATTTTCGTGACTTCTAGTTTTTTCTACACAATTTCCTAAAGTTATTTTTTCTACATTATCCTAGCTAAACATTTATAGTTCTTCTAAAGTCGAGATTGCTCTTATTTTTGAGTTAGTAAAATCAAGAATCCTGCATTCTATTTTAACTTGAAAACTAACAGAAAACTATTTGTTACGTATTCTAAATTTCAGTGTGTGTATTTTTGATATTTTTCACCTATTTCTATTATTTTTTATTTCTGATCTATTGATTACTCCATTTTTAGAATTACTATTATTAAGTTAACGCATTATTTTGTCATTATGTGTCTTTTTATTGATTTTTATGTTTACTTTTCCTATTTTGTTTATTTTCGCATGAAATATTAATTAATTTTACCCTAATTTCGAAAGATATTTGAACCTCCAAATTTTCCAAATAATCGTAATTTTTTCATACTTATGTATGGACATTAAAAAATACGGAAAATTTTCTTTACGAGTATGTCACTTTTCCCAAACTTTTCCAAAAAATTGTACACATGAATGGGAAATTATTTTTTTCCCATGCATCCGTAAAAAAGGCCACTTTATTTGTATAGAATGCGGGAACAAAAGCCCCTTTTTGGGGTACTCGGAAATCAGCAGGAAATATCAACAAAAACCGTGGAAAATATTCATAAATCACGGATCAGGCAACTTTCTTCCCTGTGATCCGGAACTCCCGCTGATTTCCAAGTACTCCAAAAAGAGGATTTCGTTCCTGCGTTCCATAAAAATGAAGTGGCCACTTTTACACATGCATGGTAAAAAATATTATATGCTGCACGAGACAAAAAGGATAATTCCAACTCGTGCCCAAACTTTGCCTCGTTGGAATCATCCTTTTTCTCCCTTGTAGCATAAATATCTATTACAGTGTATGCACATAAAAATGTTCGTGGTCTTCGAGCAAAGACTTAACGTTTGAAGCGAAATTAAGTGTTCCATACAAGCAAATTGAAAGAAAAATAATGAAAGTGGAGTAAAAAATCGTCAACTCTACTTTTTGCAGCACAAAATAACTGACGTCACGCGTGATGCCGGGCGAGTACCTGAATCCGTAAAATGAACCTATTGTTGAGCCCAGAAGAAAAGAGGAAAAAGCTTTCATAAATTCAGAAGCTCTGACGTTTTCTTCGGCAACTTACGATCGTCAGAGGTGACGTAATTGGGCGAATTTCAAAAAATTGAGATCAACTATTAATCAAGTGCATAATAGAGAAAATTCTAAAGGTTAACTTTTTTTTTATATCAGTTACGTCGTTGTTTTGATTTCACAACAAAAGACAAAAAGAATATCCATGTATTTTGTACAGTTACTAAAATATGTTTTAAAGAGTTAGTCACATTTTCTGAGCAGTTCAATATTACATAAATGCATGTATAAATTTCGCTTTTTATAGAATTCTAAAGTTAAAAAAGCTTTAATAGGTTAAAGTATTTTCGAAAAACAAAATATCAGTAAAACTATTTTCTTTTTAAAGACCATCTAAAACTGTTTTGAAAGTCAGTCCTGATTGACTTCCATTTAACTGACAGGTTTTTCAAGAACATAAAAAAAAACTGAACAGTGGTGACCCTGCTGTCAAAGCACAATTTTTTAATCTCGTAAGGCGGAAAATAGCTTGCGTGTGAAGGAGAGGCAGGAAACAATGGGGAAAAAAATAAAAATGGAAAACTTGGGAAAAAGAGGGTAGCACACGTAGGAAATAAAAGGATGTCTGAAAGCCTGCGAAGAAGGCCAGCACGACACGAGAGATAAATAATAAATAATACCACTAAACACGGAACATAAATCACATCCGTCGGAACGGACTTGTGCGTATTTTCACTTGTTTTCTCCAATGGATACCTGTGATCAATCAACGAAAAACATGGCCATTTCACTAGTATTTAGAGGGTCCAACACTTCAACTATATCTCTATAAGTTCTTGTTTCTTTCTTTTTTCTTCTTGCTTCGACTATCAACGAATTATAACTTAAGTATCAGTTATTACTAGGCGCGTAGGCAGAGAGGAATTTTAAGGGTTCGAACCCTTCTTAAAATTAGGGTAAAGTTAATTATTATATCATGTAAAGATAAGAAATAAAAATAATGAACTTGAAAATCAATGAAAATAATGCGTTGACTCAAAAATGATAATTTTTTATAATATAGTAATCAATAAAAAAAACGCATGAACTTACTGAAATCCAGAGGACGTATCAAATTGTATTCTGCTTATTCTCAAATTGAAATAGAATTCAGGATTTTTAATTTCACTAACTTGAAAATAACACCAATTATGGTTTCGGAAGGATTATAATTATAAATATTTGGCTAGAATGACTAAGAAAAAATTGATTGGAGAAATAGTTTCAATCCTGTGATTAATAAAAAAAATAATAAAATTCACGAAGATGTTAGTTATTACAGAGACTGTGAACTACCGAGAATTTTCCCGAAATTTAAACATAAATTCATAAAAATATCAAAAAGCATTTCGAATCATACACGAACGTTAAAAAAAGTTTAAAAAGTGTTCGAATTCAATAAAGGATTGTTTGTTAAAAGTTTTGAACAAATACGTACGATCTGTGAAACTTGGAATTATTCTAGACCATCGAATTCTAAAAAAGGAGTGTATAAAAATCTATTGAATACTGGAAATGATTGAGAATACTACAAAACGCTACAAAAACTGATAAACACTTAAAAAAGTACAATAATATAAAAAATTTATAGGATATTCAAAATTTACATAGATCTAATTTTCCCAGATATTTTAAAAAAATACTTGGAATCTATCGTAGAATTCTAGAAATCTGTATAGAAGTCTGCGAATTAATTAGAAATCTATAAAAATACTAGAAACTCAAAATCGTAAATTTCAATACTTTAGCATCTACTTCTAGAAATCTGTTGAGTGAATCATAGAAATACAAAAAATCTATAAAAATACAAAAAAATTTTTTAAAAGTGTATGAATAACATAAAATAGGGAATCATCAGAAATTCCTGAAATATGAAAAAAAATGCATTTCTATTAAGATTTTCTTTTTTTTTTTTGAATCTTTGACGATCTAGTTTCGGTAATAAAATTTTTAAGTTTCACGAATTTTTGAGTTTTAAAGTTATATAAATTTTTGAGTGCAGTCAAACTTTTTATATATGTATTCAATAAAACGGAACTCGATTTTTGTGATTTTTCAGTCACTGGGTTAGAATTTCATCTTTCTCCAATATTTTTCAGAGTCTTGGAAATCGCAGATTAGTTCTTCCACAAAAACGTCTGAAAATTTTTTGAAATGCATATATTTTAGTGTACTAAAATTCCGACTCAAGTGGAAATTTCAGCATTACGCTGGAACATATAAAAATCTATTGAAATATCAGTGTATAAAAATCTATAATTGTATAAAAACTTATCGAAATACTAGAAATCAATAAGACCACTAGAAAACGCTACAAAATCTAATTAACACTTTAAAAAGTAAGAAGGAATAAGCAACCTATAGGATATTTCAAAATCAATGTATATCTAATTTTATTAGACATCTTTAAAATTACTGAAAATATATTGAAATTTGAATTCTACAGCATGAAATTCCAGAAATATATAGAAATCTACAAATAAATTAGAAATCCATAAAAATACCAAAAACTCAAAATTGTTGTAAATTTCGATACTTCAGCATCGAATTCTATTAATCTATGAAGTGAATCGCAGAAATCCAAAAAATCTATGAAAGTACCGAAAAGTACTACAAAATCGTATGAACAACATAAAATACAAAAATTTAAGAAATACCTCAATCATTAAAAAATATCTTTCTTTTGAGATTTTTTATCTTTGACGATCTGGTTATGGTAATTAGATTTTTTAATTTCACGAATTCCGGCGTTTCAAATTATTATAAATTTTATAATCCAGAATCGAAAATTTTTCCAATACTTATTTAATATAGTGGAACTCGATTTTCGTAATTCTCAAGTTACTGAGGACAGAATTTTTACTTTTTTTTGGTAATTTTAGTATTTTTCATATCTCCTCATGATTTATACAACTTGAAAAATTTTCTAATAATATAAGTTTCTATATAGCTTTCTAAAATTTGATGCTCTACGAATCAAAATGTTCTAAAATTTTTAAATATTTCATAAATTTTAAGGAAAATAAGATCCAGACAGATTTTTTCAAAAAACCCCTCTTGAAAATTTTTTCTACCTACACCCCTCGTTATTAAAAATAATATGCTCTCATCATTATAAAATTTTCCTGTGTATATATCATGAAAAAACTAAGGCAGTCAATCAAATTTAAATATCTTAATTTTGCTCGACTTTTTTGAAAGACAGTAAAAACCCTATCGGCCTGCGATTTACGTTCACCAACGTTGATGAACGTAAATCGCAGGCCGATAGGGAAAATAATCTCCTCTCCTCGAGACTTTAAAATTTCAGTATTTTTGGAAAATCCAACGAATATACCGTATGATCATCAAAAAACAGTTAAAATTGTGACAAATTTAAAAAAATCAACAAAACAAAACTGTAAACTATCAGGCACTGCTCAAGACATAATTTTTCCTATTTTCGTACTTACAAGATAGAAACTCGCAGTTTATTTCGAATTTCACTCGAACAACTTCGCTATAAATTTTCCTTTCCATATGGTACGGGAATGAGTTATTCGCGAATAAAAGTTCTCATGCGAACTTTCGAGTTTCAGCACTCAGTACACTAAACAGCACGTGCACACATCGCAGCGCAAGTGTCGTTATCAATTTGCAATACATAGAATTAAAGAGAAAATAACGAATTGAAAAACGAGAAGTTTCAAATAATAAAATACATGAAAAAAATGTTAAATGTTGGAAATTGAATAACTTTTGACGTTTTCTCCAAAATCGGACTTAACTTGAAACCGCCAAATTATCGAAACTTTTTGGTGGTGCAAAAGACACTCGACCACGACCTAATTAAAACGGGATCTCGATAGCTTTCATTATGACCTACATTACACAGAAAGCATTTTTAATTTAATAATTAGCAATTACAAACTGAGCTGGACGTGTACTTGAATTGTATAAAGAAATGTACTGGAACAGCTGTTCGAAAAATTTCAGCGTTGAATTATTCATATACGAGAAATACAACAAGGTTTTAAGACATTTCATAAAGGACGTCGAGCGAGAAATATACACCCCCCCCCCCTTTCTCACCCCTTTCTCACTCAACTACTCAAGGGTTTCGCGTCATGACTTAACAAATTTACAGATTGATGGGTTTCGAATGAATTCCGAGAAGCAATCACAAAATACAAAAATTTTGTTTTGTTTTTATTGGCATTAATTTTGGCGAAAAAATTTTTTTTTGTATGAGTGAATCTGTGAATTACTAAAAATTAATTATTCTCATACAAGAGTATGAAATTGTCATGAAAGAATGATAAAAATTGTTATTAAAAGAAAAATGAGAAATCTTGTTGTTCGAAACTTTTTTGTCGCAAAATTTTAGAGTATTCTTTGAAGGGAGACATTGAAATTTTTTTTCCTTATTCGGAAAAGTTCCAAACATTTCTTGAGAATTTTCTTGTGGTTATTTTCTGCTCAATGAAGATTAATAATAAAAATGTTCGTACAAATTTAACCGATCGATGACACGTGTCAACCCTAAAATTAATTTATCGGTACGATCAAACGTGTAGCACTTGTTCTGTACCGAACATGATTTGTTTTGCCCGAAATAACTTGTCCATGATTGACACGCATTTCCTTGAACATGGCGTATTTCCCAGGTCAAACTAGTTAGAGGTTGATATTTCAGGCCATAAATAATTCAATTTTACGCTTTGTAATTTATTGCTTTTCCGGATTTCCAGATTTTGCATGGTTACTCGGAATTGCCAATATTTTTAGCTATTTCTCGGTAATATTACAATTTTCGAATACACAGAAATTTAGAGAATATTGAAAACTTTTTTGGATAACAAGAAGTTACAAAAATGTAGGTACAAAAAACGTGTGTATCAAAAGTTTTTATTTTTAATGGTAAAAACTTGTTTTTTAGTTACAGAATCACACGATATACAGACTGAATTTCCGTGATTTTCCTGTGACATTTCAAAATTTTTCAAAAACTTCACAAACTAGAAAATAAAAACTTATAAAATCTTGGAGTATGCTGAAAGATCTAAAACATGTTATGAATGCTATACAAATTATATGTTAGTTAATCCATAACATTTATTTTTGCTTTTAGTTCGTTTTGATCAGTTTCAACATTCATGACGAAAAAAAATGGTTAAAAAAAATTACTAAATTGAAAAGGAACTCTAGAAAAATTTTAAATGTCTCTAAAAATTCTTTTGATTGTTATAGACAATTTTTTACCAAGAACGAAAAATTTATGGAACGGAACAATTACAATAAAAGTTGTTAGAAACTATCATTTCTTCATTCTACAAAATTTCACCATAAATTTTCAATTTTCCTGTATTTAATAGAATTTGGGTATACATATTTTCATATAGAATATATGTTTTTTTGAATTTTCTATTGAACCACGTTTATATAAATATTTTTATTTTTAATGATAACTTGTTTTTCAGTTACATAATCATACGATGTGCAGACTGAATTTCCGTGATTTTCCTTCGACAATTCAAAATTTTTTTCAAAAACTTTACAAACTATAACATACAAAATTTATAAAATCTTGGAGTTTTCTGAAAGGTCTAAAACATGTTATGAATGCTATACAAATAATATTTTAGTTAATTTATAACATTTATTATTACTTTTAGTTCGTTTCAATCAGTTTCAACATTCATGAAAAGCAACTCTGGAAAAATTTTCAATACCTCTAAAAGTTCTTTTGATTGTTATACAATTTTTTTACAAAAAACAAAAAATTTTTAGAACGAAACAACAACAATAAAAGTCATTGAAAACTATCATTTCTCCATTCTACAGAATTTCACCACGAATTTCCTATTTTCCTGTATTTACTGAAACGCCATGAAACTATGAAAATTCTCTCATTTTACCGTGTGAAAACTTATTTTCCAGTAATATGATAGTGCGCGGAAATTTCATGAAAAACGCGAGTTACACGAGGGAAAAGGTGAAAAAGAAATGTTTGCCTCGAATTTATACGCTCCTCGCGAAGTATTGACTTTCAGATGTATTCATCTCCGCACGAGCATCAATATTTATCGCGCATTTATGCGAACGTGGCGAAAAAAAAAACAAAACATAAATTATTTCGGGGTGTAAACGATTCGTCTAAATATTTCATAGCTTCAGTACTCGTTTTTCATGAAATACGATGACGGTGGTTTCACGTAATTTATGTGTAATCGAATCCATAAATTTTCGGGCGTCGTCGACTCTGCATTTCGATCGTAATTTTTGTTGGAAAAGTCGAAGCTTCGCAATTTTTCTAGCTTTTTATGGTGGAAAAATAGAAATATTTTCCGCTCTGTTGAATTTGAAATGCTCGCTTAATGATATATACGACGTTTTCATGATTTTTATTGGGAAAGTTTCTACTATCATTTTTGAGGAATTTCTGGTTTTTTTGAAATTTTTCCAATTGGTTATGTTTTTTGACAATGAAATTTTTAGTGACTAAAATTTTTGGAAATTCAAGATGACAGTCGAAAATTTTAGAAGCATTTCTTATATTTTAATCACGTTATAAAATTTGGAAGAAAAAAAACTGACTTCGGAAATAATTTTGTCTTTATTTCAAAACGCGTAAATTTATTTTCTCATTGTTTTCCAGAAATTTCAAGGATTTTTTGAAACTCTCATTGCTCTGAAATCTCATAAAAGGAAAAACTTACTTGAAAATTTTCCTGTGATAAAAGATGATTTTCCACCAAACATTTCAAGTACATTAACTTTATGACTGCTGAATTTTATCAGAAATTTTTTTATGTCCATGAATGTAGAAGCGTAAAAATAAATGTGATTGAGAAAAAGATGTCGCATGCAAAAATTTTACTCCACTACGTAGAAAATGTCACTTTTACTTCACAAATTTAAAGTTATGACTGGTTTTTTCCACGAAGATTTTCTGACGCCGGAAAAGACTCGTAAAGCTACTTCAGGAAAAAGAGCGGAGTAATAGTAAAGTTCAAGATAAATGATTTAAAATGCTCCATGGAATTACGAAATGCACTTTTTTTAAAAAACGCAAATGGTAGGTACTGCAAAAATCCTTTCACATTTTCGTGAAACTGCTTGGGTTGTGTCGTTAATTTTAGAGGTCAAGTATTTTGAAGAGAGCTCGTAAAGAAATTTTGTAGTTTTTTTTCGTCAAGTTTGAAAAAAAATTTTCTTCAGGTAATTTTATAAAACTACTACTCTGCAAGTTTTAAATATTCAAACTCATATTTCACTGTTCTTTTTACCGATACTTTTAGAGCTTTTTCCCTTTTTCCGAAGGGATTTCAATCTACTTACGGAGAAACGGAAATTTGATTCACTTTCTACTTCCGTTGCTTTGTTGTTTCATTTTTGAATTAGTTTATGAGATTATCAGCGAATTCCGATATCTTAAGAATATTTTTGAGAAATTTTTCTGGGTTTTTAAATGTTACGAAAACAAAAATATTCAGCGAATTTGAGGGAGTGACTGAAAGTTTATGAAACTTCAGCAAGGTCTTTGAAGATTTTAAAAATATTATAAGAAAACTTAATTAGCACTGAAATGTAAATTTTCTGAAAAAATTGAATACTAGCAGATTTTTTGAAGAATGTTGGAGTTTTGTAAATATTTCTAAAATTGGTGTGACTTTCGATTCATTGAAATGGATGATTTTAATCAACTTGAGTTTATCTTTTTTAAAACAAAAAATTTATGTAATGAAATACACTGCAATGTTTTCAAATGTAAAATCTTTCGCACATTTAAAAAACTATAAAAAATTCTCGAAATTCATAGAAACCTTTAAAATTACACAGTTTAACAACAACAAAAATGCTCGATAAATTTTTGCGAAAATAAATGCTTTGGGTCATTAATAAACAAACCCCAAAATGATTTTCAAAGTTTAGTTCGATCTTTCGAGTTACTTTCAATAATAATTATAAATTAAAAACTTGTAAAAAACGTCTGATTTCAGAGAATAAAAATACCATAATAAGAAATTCATTTCTATAATATTTTTTTCGTGAGGAAATAGTTATTTCAGGCTTATTTCATGACGCATTTCAGAAAATAGATTAAACCTGAAGTAAAAATTAAATGAATCATTTTTCCATGAAAAAAATTGTTGAAATGAATTCCTCTCAATATAGTATTTTTATTTTCTGAAATTAGACGTATTATAGAGGTTTTTCAATTTCGTAAAATCGAACTAAACTTTAAAAATTCTTTTGGGATTTGTTTATTGATGACCAAGGTATCCATTTTTGCACAAATTTAGTGAAAATTTTTCCAATAGGCAAATTTAGTCGAATTATATTGAATTTTCTAATTCTGAGTCCTTTTTTGAGATAATTAAGGTTATTTTTGAAAAAGTTTGCTTTTCGTCGCTGGATTCGAACACGCAGTATCAATAAACAATTTCTATTTAGTAAACTATTTTGAAATTACGTTAAACTGTCATATAAACAAATTGCACGGTTCAATAACAAACAAATGCTCGTTATTTTTTTGTAAAAATGAAATGCCTTGAGTCATCATTTTATTTTTTGAAATAAGATGTACTTTAGGGGTTTTTCAATTGATATTTTTTACTGCAAATAACTCGAAAAATCAAACTAAACTTTCAAAATCACCTCAGGATTTATTTATTGGTGACTCAAAGTATCAATTTTCGCAAAAATTTTGTTAAATCATGTTATTAAGTGTTTCCGAGAACTCTTTAGAAAATAGTAAAAAACCGCATCTTTTCTAAGAAGTTTACAAGAACTTTAATAGAAAAATTATGTAATCGTTTCAAATTAAAAAAAATTATTTAAAAAATGATTCTCAAATACCGACGAAAATTTTCCTAAAAAATCGCCACAGTCGTAAGAAAAGGATGAGTTTTCAAAAATATTTCAAAAATCATGAAACCTTGAGGAACATCTTTTTCAGAAACAGTACAAAACGAAGAACTGTTAGAATCTAAGAAACTTTA
Organism: Platygaster orseoliae; assembly: GCA_030522825.1. Classification (NCBI taxonomy): domain Eukaryota; kingdom Metazoa; phylum Arthropoda; class Insecta; order Hymenoptera; family Platygastridae; genus Platygaster; species Platygaster orseoliae. The sequence goes on along the minus strand of JAPYZL010061969.1, from coordinate 6,468 downwards.
TAGATCAAAAACTATATTATGCTCCTTTTTCTTTTCCAGTCGTAGATGATAAATATATATAGGGTGCTCGCAAAAGAGCCAATTATTCATTCCAAAAATCAATTTCATGCGTTGATCAATATTTCGACCATAAATTCGGTCATCTTCAGGATCCTTATAAATCAAAAAACAAAAAACAAAAGCAGTCACAATTAATAATCCTTCAACAGCAAACTTTAAAGATTACTTGAAATTTTTCAGAATTGACAGAAAGTTATAAAAAATTATAATCACAAGATCATTAACCTAGGGCCTTTCACAAACTTCGCTTAACCTTTCTAAACTTCAAGAATGATGACATTTTGTAAAGCGACTTCATAGAGAATGTAACAAGTTGATTATACGTTCCCTTGGTACTATTCTCTTGATAAATTAATTTACCCAACTTGCAGATAGCACAGAGAGAAATTCCCTCTGCGATCTAAATTAATTCGAAGGATCTTGAGACATCCCGAAAACGAGACGAACTCCATTGTGTATAGTAGTTGTATTTTCCTCTCTTAATTTCTCTAAAATAACCCTCGTAAACTCACTATAGCTTATTCACTAGAAACACCATTTATTTTTACGCTTCCAAAGCACATTACAAGATCTTACAATTCCAACGTCGAGTTTTTATGAATATACGCGCGAAACGATAACGGAAAACGAGCTCTTTTTACGCCCTGCGCTGAGAGACTTATTTCGTGCTCAATGCCAAGGAACGCGAATCTATTGAAATATCCCCGACGGAAGAAATCGAGAAAAAGTCGGGGAAATACGTGAGATTCTGTAATTTACATTAGATATTGAAATTCGGAAAAACCCCAGTAGATAGAATTTCAGACGCGTAGGCAGAGAGGAGTTTTGAGGGTTTAAACACCTACCGAAATTAGGATAAATTTTCATTATTTCGTGTGAAAATAAAAAAATAGAAATAATGAACCTGAAAATTAATGAAAATAAAAACAAAAACAAAACAATGCATTAAGTTATTATAATTGATTTTTAAAAATACAGAAGTGAAAATGATCGAAAATGTACTTACTGAAATTTAGACGACGTAACAAATGATTTTTTGTTATTTCTTGAGTTTAAATAAAATTCAGGATTTTTCATTTCACTATTTCAAAAAAACAGTAATCCTGGTTTTAGAGGAAATATAGTATAAATTTTTGGCTAGGATAACGTAGAAAAAAGAAATTTTTGAAATTGTTTTTGAAAAACTATAATTTACAAAAAATGTTTTAAAATTTAAGAAACTGTAAAATCTGGAGCATCGATTCTAGAAACTTAGACAGAAATTCATAAAAATACCAAAGAGTATTCCAAATCATGAAAAAACTGAACAAAAACTAAAAATATTGGAATTCTATAAAAGATCTGTTTTCTAAAAAATCTGAACAAATACGTACGATGCATAAAACTGGGAATTCCAGACCATTGAATTATAAAAAAAAGTATATAAAAATCTATTGAAATACTAGAAATTAATAAGAATATTATAAAATGCTACAAAATCTGATGACTTATTAAAAAAATACAATAATATACAAAATTTATAGGATTTTCAAAATTTACGTAGATCTAATTTTCCCAGACATTTTAAAAAATACTTTGAATCTATATTATAGAATTCTAAAAATCTTTAATGAAATCTACGAAAAAATTAAAAATCTATAAACTACTCGAAACTCAAAATCTTTGTAACTTTCAATACTTTAGCATCGATTTCTGGAAATCTGTAGAGTGAATCATAGAAATAAAAAAATCTATAAATATACAAAAATATATTATAAAAGTGTCTGAATAATATAAAATACGGAATCATCAGAAATTCCTGAAATATTAAAAAAATGCATTTCTTTCGAGATTTGCTTTTTTTTTTAATCTTTGACGATCCAGTTTCGGTAATAAGATTTTTAAGTTTCACGAATTTTTAAGTTTCAAAGTTATATAAATTTTGAAGTGCAGATTCAAACGTTTTTCATACATGTATTCAATAAAATGAAGCTCGATTTTTGTGAATTTTAAGTCACTGGGTTAGAATTTCGTTTTTCTCCAATATTTTTAAGAGTCTCGGAGATTGTAGATCACGTTCTTCCACAGAAACTTCTGAAAATTTTTTGAAATGCATACTACAATTCCAACTCAAGTAGAAATTTCATAGTTACTCTAGAACTTATAAAAATCTATTGAAATACCAGTGTATGCAAATCTAAAACTCTATAAAAATTTATTGAAATACTAAAAATCAATAAGAACAATAGAAAACGATTCAAAATCTGATAAACATTTTAAAAAGTACTACTAAACGCTTCAAAATCTGATAAATGTTTTCAAAAATACTATAGTATAAGAAATCTATAGTTTATTTCAAAATCTACGTTTATCTAATTTTCCTAGACATCTTTAAAAATACTGAAAATATATTGAACTTTGAATTTCAGAGCGTCGAATTCTAGAAATCTTCATAGAAATCTACAAATAAATTAGAAATCCATAAAAATACTAGAAACTCATAATCGTTGTAAATTTCAATACTTTACCATCGAATTCTATAAATCCGCTGTGAAGTGAATCATAGAAATCCAAAAAATCTCTAAAAATACTACAAAATCGTATGAATAACATAAAATACAAAAATTTCAGAAATTCCTAAAATACTTAGAAAATATATTTCTTCTGGAATTTCATGACTTTTAATCTTTGACAATCTGGTTTCAGTTATAAGATTTTTCAATATCACGAATTTCGGAGTTTCAAAGTTATATAAAATCTGGAGTGCAGAGCCAAATATTTTTCATGCACGTATTCAATATAATGAAACTCAATTTTTCGAATTTTTATGTCACTGTGTTTAGAGTTTTCTCTTTCTTCAATATTTTTAACAGTCTCGAAAATTGCAAATTACGTTTTTCCATAAAAATTTGTGAAAATTTCCTGAAATGCATACTAAAATTCAAACTCAAGTGGAAAATTCACAGTTACTTCAGACCATAAAACCCAGAAGTTTCGGTACTTTTCGTCTGCCGGATGTACATCCAGAAAGCAGTTCGTTGACCTCATCGCTATTTCGCCCACCCCCGTAATTGCTTTTTCCCCGCATTCTTGAGAGCTCTTACGCTTTTATGTCGAGATATCACTTTTTTTACGGACTTTTCTCTACTGTTTATCTGACAAAAAGCTTTTACGTTTTGGAGTTTCGTCGCACACAGTAACTTCCCATAGTGAATTTTGTTCTTGTAATTGAAACAAAACATACCTCTTGATACTCTTTCACTATAAACTCACTTCTGAAGGTACAAAAACAAATGGGGCAATTTAAATATTATGGAATCATTGAAAAACACTTGACTTTCCGCATTTTCCTGCGGTTTTTCTTATCCGCAAACTTTTGATCATGTTTGCGCCAAACTTAGAGTCATTAATTCAGAAACTTTCTTAATTAAAACCTGTAAAACGTAATAAAAACCTTGACATTTAAGTTTTGTTGATTTTTTTAACAACAAGATACATCATAAAAGTGAAGTTGTTTCTATTTTCTCTTATGTAAGACTTTTATATAATAACTCGAATTTATTTTTCACCAATTCGAAACTGATTAACTTTTACCTCATTTTTAAATTTACTGATGTGAAAAAAAACTACGACACTCAGAAAATCATTGAAAATTTAAAGTACTTTTTTTTTATTTTGGCCAAACAGATAAAATCCAGGGATGCAAAAAAATAATTGAAACCAGCACAGACATTTTTCTTTCGTCACGTCGACAAAGCCGAAAAAACAAACAGAAAAGCCATAAAATACCGTTATCGTCGGAAAACATTATCGATTTAATCGTATTTGATAAAATATCGACAACTCTGCAGTTAATTTACTGAAAAAGCGAAGAGGTCGAAAAAAAGTTTCATCGGTTTTCGTTTATCTGGAGAATTACGAGCCGTACATGATCCGGGCGTGGACCATTTCGCTGGGATTAGATACGTCTATCCGGAATCACATCTTTCGTGGCAATTAGATTGATTAAGCTAGGTTAGGTGCTTTACCGAGTTTGAGCCAGGTAAACTTTACACTCCGACATTTATTTCATTTAGCTTCACGATCTCGAACGAGCTTCTTGTCACCGAGCAAATACTCGATGATGAGTGTAATTTTAATAGTGGTTTGACCTATTTTAAGGGAAAAAACCCTTTCCCTTTTTTTTTGAAACGAGAAATCCGTAAAAACCTACTTTGAGTCAGTAAAAAAATTTTGCTGCATCTCGTTTATACAGTTTCGAGAAAAGTTTGACTACTTTTTAAAACAGAAATGTTTTTTGTGACGGGCGACGAAAAGTAAAATTTTTCATTGATACTTCAAAAGAGGAATTTCGGAATTGGAAAATTTTAGGAATGTTTTTGCGTGATTGCGTGCTCGCAGCGGGCGACGAATAGCAAAATTTTTCATGCATAAATTTTGATATTTCCATAGATGCATTTTATAATATTAGTAACCTTTCATAATAATTTTTTGTAATAATATATGTGATTAGTATAAATATCATTAAGAAAACGATGATTGATGATTACACCTATCTTTGTTTATTAATATTTAAAAATTACATTTTTCTAGCTTTCAGCCAAACACTTAGACACCTTTCAGAATCTGCAATATTTTAATAAATTTTCCTACGAAATCAAAATATAAACTAAAACACAAATATCACTTTTGAAACATGAAGTGGATAAGAGTATTTAATAACAAAACTGTATTTTCAACAAGGGAATCATTGAGAAAAAGTATCATATTTGAATATTTTTAAATCAAAAGAAATAAAAACTACCTCTTTTCCTACTGAATAAAAGATCATATCGTGTGTTTAAATTTATCAGTGTGTCAGTTTATTTAATAATATTTTATCCATTAATTATAATGAAAGCCATTTCAGTGATTTATCTTTTACGCTAATCGTTTCTTTATGTGAAATTTCCACCTTGTCTTACTAAAATTTATGGTCTTTTTCAAGAACATGTTGGAAAACCACTAAAAAAGGAAGAGACGTGTTCAAAATATTATTCTGATGCTTTTAAAATCTGAGTTTTTATTTTCTTTTCGTTTGGCCAATGAAAACTACTGGACGATCACTAAATTCTATTTTATAGACATAAATTCATGTTATCCTCTTTCAACAATTCATCCTTAATTTTTATCATAATTTTGATTCTTTTCGATTGCTAATATAATTTAATTAATAGTAATTTAAAAATATTTAAATGCTACTGCAATCAGTAGGTAAATTAATGTTTCACCTATAATTTTTCACATTAAAAATCAGTAATTTAACTTATTTTTCATTGAATAAAATAAATAATTTTTCACTGAATGAAATAAAAGAGAATTAGAAAACCAGTGAAAACACTACTGATATTCTGAGTGAAAGTTGTTCAACAACCAGTAGTTTTCTACTGAAATTCAATGAAATCGCGCTATTTTGAAATGGAAAACAGGTAAAACACATTGAATCAGTGAAAACAATATTTACTTTTCTTTTAGATCAGTAGGTATATTAATGTTTCATCTATAATTTTTCACATTAAAAATCAGTAACTTAAGTTCTTTTTCATTGAATATTTTCACTGAATGAAATAAAAGGGCATTAGAAAACCAGTGAAAACACTACTTATTAGGGCCGGCCTTAGGTAAGATTGTGGCCGGTGCGAGTATGAAAAAATGTGCCCCTTCATAGATTTTTCTTTCAATTATCAATGGTTATTTTTGATTGTCGCGAAAAGATATTGATAATTTTACATTCAGTTAATAACAATTTTTTATTATTAATTTACACACTATTTCTCAATATTTAAAACTGTTACTAAAATCTTTCAGAAAAATAAATTTTTATTGAGGTATAATGTGCAATTATATAGGCTACATCAAGTGAAATTAACTTTGCCTGCTTTGGCCTCTGCCAATTACTGAATGGTTTTGGAAAAATCCAGCTGAGTTCCAATTTCGTTTTTGATCGACAGCAACGCCAAAGAATTCAGTTTTGTGTTCGGAGAACTTCGTTCTCCGCTAGCAACAGTCACGGGCAAAGTCAGCATGATTCAGAGAGCAACCCAAATATTAAGAAAGATCTCAATATCATTTTGTTTTCTACAATGAATTTCAAAATTTCTAATGGCCGTTTGATTGTATTAGGTTTGATGTTGCGGAATTGTTTTAATTCTTCATACAGTTCCTTCCCAACGATGTCCGAGTCTTTTTCAGTCGTGAGAGTGACACTTAAATCTTGACATCTTGATAACAAATAAGAATCTTTTTTCCATGCATCCGTAAAAAAGGCCACTTTATTTCTGTGGAATGCGAGAACAAAAGCCCTTTTTTGGGGTACTCGGAAATCAGCGGGAAATATCAACAAAAACCCTGGGAAACATTCATTAATCACGGATCAGGCAACTTTCTTCC
>JAPYZL010061945.1:0-17713 GCA_030522825.1 Platygaster orseoliae | reverse complement strand
GTTTTCCCTTTATAAAAATATATTGCACTCACCTTTTTGAAGTTACTAACTGTTATTATTTGCACTTTCAACACGACACGAAATTACATCAACGTTGACAGATACACGCAAGACAATTTTACTGACCGAAGCAAATTCGCGTATGGAACTTTTTACAGTAGGTTTTGTCAGAAAACATAATGTTGGTATCGCACACCTACGACGATTGTCATATCAATTGCATTTGCCCCTTGTCAAAAATTATCCAGGGGTGGCTATAACCGGCGCATGGCCACAACCAGGAAACTTACCCTACTAGTAGTTTTCGTGTTAGTTTACAAAAGCTTTCTGTTTTTTAGGGTTAAAAACTATCAGTAAAAAAAAACTATCAATATTTATCAATAACTATCAGTAAATTCCCCCTCCACAATCTTCAAAGAACGACTATACCTAGTACTTGATCTTGGTTCAAATTTTGAGCCAACGTGATACTTTTAAATCGAAATTTCAGCTATATTATTGAAATAAATTCATGTTTATTATTTTACAAATAATATGTAAAATAATGTAGGAAATATTATAAAAAGTAATTAAAAATCCACATATTTGAAATTTTGGCGAAGAAAAATCAATTTTTCGGCAATATTTCTGAAATGTCGAAATGTCCTCTCAAAGCTTTTAATTCAGTTGAAAGATTGCAGAAATGTTTCTAACGCGGACATTTGTCGGTTGGGTAGGATGGAATGAATGGTAAAACTTTCTGAAATTATGTACAATTTTCTAAATTTTCATAGTTTTTCAATCGTTCAGAATATCATTGTAAGTTGTCATAACCAAAACTTCAGTTGCTCCAACCAAACGTTTCTTTCCATGTAGAGCTACAAATTCAAGACTTACAAACGAAACAAAATGACGGTTTGGTTACGGTTTTTCAAATATATCCTTTAAAAATTAAGTACAATGAAATCATGTTTCTGACATATCTTGAACTAAACAGCACTCAGTATACAAGAATCATCATTTCCATAGTCCTTATCAATTGACTCGAAGCGAAAAACCATTCCACCTCGAAACTGCTACGCGTAACATTACATAGCTAAGATGAGCATGAGTGCGAGTGAGATGCCGAGAACGGGAACCGCGCGAGAGCGAGCGAGACGCGAAAGTCCAGCGCTTTCCTCGCCTCGAAAAGCCGCTGCACACGCGAACCGCGCAAGCCAAGGAAAGCCAATTCTTTTTTTCTTTAAAATTTGCAATTCAAATCCGCCGATGAAAAAAAGACGCCCTGGCGAATTCCTTAAACAATAACGCTCGGAGATTAAAATCGCGTGCATTTTTCAGTGGGGGAGAAAGGGGAAGGAAGCAACGGCGGGTTTTAATCCGTAATCGATCTTGGCGATAAATGATAGGCTTCGAAGGGAATGCGTTCGCGGCACTCACGGCTTTCTCACGGTTTTGACGTAAGTGGTCCTCATTATTCGGTAAATTGCTAGCAACGAATTCGAAAAAAAAAAAGAAAGAAAAGGTGGAAAGTGGGCAGTGCTCGTCGATTTTTTCGGGAGAGAAAGTTGGATCGGGAAAAATAGTGGCTTGAGAAGGAAATATTGGGAATGCCGAGTTTTTCGGCGCTTTCGTCGACGTATTTCGCTGCGGCAGGAAGGTTTTATTTATTCATGTCCAGGCCTCGCGGGGTTCGGAAATTCCGAGGGATGCGAGGGATGAGAAGGTGGTAGGTTGTTATACCTTTCGTGGCTGTACCGCCGGCGAAGGCTCCTAATGATGACATTTAAATGCAGTAGCGCTCGTTCGGCGCTTCGTGGCGCGGCAACGGCGACTACCGGCGAAATGGTAGAGGCGTTCGAGCTTTCGAGTATATACAAAGCCGCGATCACAATAACTTGGGGCTGTTTTTTCTTTTTCTTTTTGTGAAATAAACGATGAATTGTTCATATATTGTTATAAATTCGTTATTTAGGAATTAAAAGAGGTGTTTTGTTTTCGATATCAATTATCCAGCAACTTCAATAAAAGTCCGACGACGTCTTTTGTAGAATGCATAGTCTCCCTGTTAATTTTATGAGTTCTGTGACACGATGTAATTTGGAATTGTTTCTTTTTATTAATTATGACACTGTTTATAACAACGAACGATATGACTAGTTGTGTCTTTTTGAGTTTTGTAGCAGAGAGACGTTTCTATTGAGTTATCAACGGTTACTTTGTCGGAATAATGGTGTTTAAATTGATCGATTAGATTTCTTGAAAAGGAACCTTCATAAGGGATCGAAATGTTGAAAGTTGAAAGAAACAAACAAAATAAATATTGACTGGAGAATCGAATATAGTTATTTGATAAAAATCATTTCATTTTCTTTTGAAATAATTTTAAAGGAAATAAAAGACTTTTTTGAATAAGCAAAATTCTACTACTTCGAAATAAAAGAGTAAAGTTTTTTCATTTCGGAATGAAAATTTGGAATCTTAAAAATCATCGAAAAATTGCAAAGGTTTTTATTAGTCGGACAAATTTCGATAATTTTGAAAATTCAACAAGCTTGACAATTTTGTTAGATTTGTCTAAAATTTGTAGAGTTCAGAAAATGCTGATAAATTTTACAGATTGTGGGAATAAGATTTGAAAACTCTGTGAAACTACAGAAGTTGTGTAATATTGTGACCATTTTTTTACATCGAAAAAAAAAAACAAAAAAAATTTTTTTTAAACAAAATCGATTTGAAAAATCATGGATATATAAAAACTGCAGATTTTCGTATAGTTCGAAAAATAAAGAAAAATTGGATACTTGCAGGTTTTTTTAATAATTTCAAAATTTTTGGAATTGTAACACCACAGAAACTGTGTAATATTCTTAAAAAATCTTGAAATCAACAAATTTTTACGAAAGCTTCCAAAAGATATTGCAAATTTTATTGAAAATCAAAGAATTAAATATTAAAAATTGAAAAACAATAAAAATTTATAAAAGTGTATATAATTATATTGAACTATTCTAAACTAATCAAATTTCATATTTAATCAGTAAAATTCTACTACTTCGAACTAAAAGAGTAAAGTTTTTTCATTTCAGAATAAAAACCTGGAATGTTAAAAAGTATCGAAAAATTGCAAAGGTTTTTATTAGTTGGACGAATTTCGATAAGTTTTGGAAATTCAACAACCTTGAAAATTCGTCAAATTGTCTAAAATTTGTGGAGTTCAGAAAATGCTGATAAATTTTAGAAATTGTGGGAAGATTTTCAAATTCTGTGAAACTACAGAAACTGTGTACTATTCTGACCATTTTTTACATCGAAAAAAAAAACAAACAAAAAATTGTATAACAAAATCGGTTATAAAAATATAATAATAGATGTATAAAAACTACAGATTTTGGTATAATTCTAAAAATAAAGAAAGATTGAATATTTATAAGTTTTTTAATAATTTCAAAAATTTTGAAATCAACAAATGTTTACGAAAGCTTGCAAACGATTTTGCAAATTTTAATGAAAATTGAAAAATTGAATATCGTTAAAAATTGAAAAGCGATAAAAATTTTGAAAATTGTACCTATATAGTTTTAAGAAGTACAAAAAATTGGTAAGATTTCAGAAAAATTTAAAAATTTTGTAAAATTGTAGAAATTGGGTAAAATTTTAGAAGTTTTCTCAAATAAAAACTTTGTTTTCTGAAATGAACTTTTTTCATTAAAACTTGTTAGTTAGTCGAATAATACCTTAACAAATTGAACACCTAAAAAGTACCTAAATTAATTGATACGGATTTTTCATCTTCTCTTTTTTTCGAAAATGAAAATATTGTTCCTGCACCTGCTTCAATTTTAAAATAGAGTAAAATTTGGAGGACCTATGATTGTTTCGCAGTTGACGGTAGAGTTGGAGATCCCAGTGACGACACGATGAGAATTTTTTTAGTGGAATGATAGAATGCAAGAGGGCAGCACCGCGGTGGCGCTAGCAATGGTGACTCCTGGTTACGATCAGGACCCTGCGAGCGGGACAGATTACACAACTCATCAGGATCAGGCCCAGTTCGAGGCTGACAAAAGGACGGTCTACAAGCACCCACTCTTTCCACTACTCGCCCTACTCTTCGAAAGATGCGAGCAGGCCACTCAGAAATCCGACTATTCGACTTCGGAAAGTTTCAACATGGACATTCAGGCCTTTGTTCAACACCAGGAAAGAGACCGAAAGCCTTTCCTCACAAATGACCCAGAAATTGACGGCCTGGTAACATCATCTTCTTGGATTTTTATTCGAGCATATGTAGAACACAAGGAAATAAGCCAGATTTTTTGGGGTTCGGTGTTGCAGATGATCAAAGCGATTCAGGTACTGCGGATTCACCTTTTGGAATTGGAAAAAGTGCAAGAGTTGTGCAAGGACTTTTGCAACAGGTACATAACGTGCCTGAAGGGCAAAATGCAGAGCGAAAATTTGCTCAGGAGCGATTACAGCCACCACAGTCACGATTTGGGTCCGTCCAGCGGGAGCAACGGGAGCAGTCCCTTGCAGGTTAGATGCTTATCCGCGCATAGGGCAATCCTACCCTGTTCCCGAACCTTTCTAGCTATCCTTATAAGGAGTCGTGAACATGATACGTCACGGAGGGACGTAATATGTGCACGGCCCCTAACGTAACAAGTGCAAAAGAACATTCGCTATCATTTCCTAACCTCCAATGACGATTGAGAATATGTTTCGAATGGTGAACTCAAGAAGACTAGAAACAGGAGTAGTATCTTCCTATATCCACCCATGCAAACTGATGAAGACAACTCGGTCGGCAGGGAAGGAGGCCTATATTTAAGAAGTAGGGTGCGCACAGAGTTTGTGCGCACACCCACACATACATAATCGTGAACTCTTTCGTAAAAGTCGAATCAGACTAGCCGTTCCCGCTCCAGTTCCGTTAACCGCTACCGTTCCGTTGTCAATCACATTATTACCCGTTCCTCCAAACTCTCTAGGTTATAGAGGCCAGCGATTGGACAGTCATTTCGACACACCTGAGTTACACCTAACATAAAGTTTTGATTGGTCCAGTTCCCAAAAGGGACCAATCAAATAGAAGCAGTTCTATTTCGTCAAACCAAATGGTAGCGGTCGACCGCTGCACGCTAATTGGTCGAGATAAAACGGAACGGAGCGGTAATTGCTAGTCTGATACAGCCTTAACGTTTGTTGACCTCTCAAACGTCAAAATATACGTTTCAAGCTGGAGGTGCGCAGAACGCCAAAAATTCTGTCATCTCGCGCACCCTACTTCAGGGACGACCTACCGTGCCGACAGATTTGACTTCACTCATTTTGAAGAGATACTACTCCTGTTTCTAGTCTTCTTGGGCGAACTCTTGCACTTGTTGAAGTAATGAATAGTGAACCCCACCCCAGCTCTCTGACAGCTAGTTGCAACATATATTTGCCAGGTGCTGTCATCTACAGGCAATGATGTTGAGCCGGGAGCTAACGGACTCAGAGTGAGCGGAGGGGAGACGCTGTCGGAGAACGGCAGCGCGGTTGTCGTTGGCCAAGTGGCCGCTCAGGCTGAGAGCGGCAGTAGGGCGGCCGAGAGACCCTCGTCCGCCTCCACCGCCCATCCCTCGCTCAGGTCCAACAGCCATGAACGTGACAACACCTCCTCGCCATCCACAGTCCATGGCAACACCCCGCTCTCGCAGATCGGAGTCCAAAATTGCCCTCCAATCGACATGTTCCTGGCTCAAGGTCAGTGTTTCAGAAAATTCTTTGATTTACAGTTAAGCGTCGAAGTTGTAGACAACAATCCGTAACTTGACGGCCGATTTTAGGCTGTTTTTCAAAAAGTTATTTTGCAGCTACAAGGCAACATACAACGTTCTGGTTTTTTGCTTGTTGTTCCTTATTATTCGAAGTACAGAAACTCATTTTTGTGTCAAAAAAATTTATTTTCTAAGTACAAATTTTCAGCGGTCAATATGACCTTGTCACGCTGATTTTCACTGCTGGCCGATAAGAAATTTCGAGAACCAGTAATGTAAAACAGAAATCGATATGCACCCCCTGAACTCTTGTACTCTTGACCACTGTACATCGTGTTATTGTCTTTTTTTTTTATGAGCGACTTCCATTGCCTGTCGTGGCTTTTTATTGTGAATTGATTTTTATTGTATTCAAGGACGTAAGTCCGTGCAATGTGTGAAAAATAAAAATTTAAAAAAAAGTAAAGTTTACATGCTAATGAGTCTGCAAATGAATGCAAACTTCACGTAAACTTTATGTAAACGTATCTACAAAGGTTGTATTTCTGAAAATAAAATTGAAATTTAGTAGCGTCAGTTAAAAAAAAAGTAGCGTCAATTTTTTTTATTGCTGACATAGTTTATCGAAAAATCTCAAACACGTGTTTTTTCTTATTTTCATATCTCAAAAATTGACAGAAAAACCCATCGTTTTTAAAAATCTAACAAAATGACATAATTCCAACTATATGACGTCATTTGCGTGCAAAGTATACCTATGTATACGAAATTAAAAATTTACATATCCTTTAAAATAGTAATTTTTCAAAATATGTTTCCGAATATGATTTTGCTTTTCATACAACATCCCAATAGACTCCTAGTGAATTTTTTCATTTTTTTTTACTGAAAATGTAAAAATTTTATCAATTTGATCATTAGAATTTGAAAAAAAAAAAATGTTAAACTTTGAATTTTTGAACGGTGGGAAAAGAAATGCGGTGATTGGTCGAAGCGTAGCGTGACGTCATTAAACAGGCAAATTTAAATATCCCAGCTGTTTGTATGTAAAAACAGGCAAAGAAAACACGTAATTACCTGTATTTGCAATTACTTTCCTCCTTATTTTTTGGCAATGAATGTCGAAAACGTATTAATTTTGGAATTGATAACATCAATTCTCAATTGCGATTCATTGTTTATCATAATCAATGTTGCTACACTGATGATTATTGATTTTTAGCCAAAAATGATTATTTCTTCAATAACTTACTACTGATTTTCTTATATTTATTAATAATTTATGATTAATTTGCACAGTTTGTGATTTTACACAAATACCTAATAAGTAATTTTTTTCTTAATGAATTATAATTTTTCATTCATCATCAAGTAAATTATGCAATATATTGTGTGGATTCATTTGAATTCTCATTTAATTTAATTATATTTGAATTTTATTGATAATTCAATATCTTTTAAAACTATTTTTTGGTGTTTTTTAACTATAATATTCTTGAAAAATATATTAAAATTGATTATCTTTTCATATTTTTTAGTAATAGTTTTAATTTAATTCATTAAAACTTATTTATGATTTAGATTTACTTAATTTAATGTTATTCTATATGTAAATAAACAAAAACACTGCAAATCACTGTTCTGCGTGATGTTGCATCTGCCTAGTGACGTCACGTAAAATGGCGCGCGATTTCAGGGCATTCAAAAAAGCGTGTTTTTAGAAGTTTTTATTGTCAAAAAAATACTGAAATAATTTCAAAAGTTTTATTATAACTTATATTATTTCGGTTCAAAGTGTCGATTTTCACTAATTTGGAAAAATCGGCATGAAGTCCATTAAAAAAGAAAGCGTTACGTGGATAGCCAAAGATCGATAGGAAAAGTCAACAAATCCGCAGTTTCGCAATGAGTACTTCGCGGACACCCGTTGATACGCGACTCCGTCGTGAAATCGTATATCCGGCGGTCGGTAAAAATGCGTCGCACTTTTTTTGTTTTACTCGAGATTCACGACATAACCTCTCCTGTCAAAATTCGGGACTAGTTTTGTGTCGTAACGTTTTTGATCCTCATCGCGAGACCGGTTCATCGATATCGCACATGAAAATTGCGAGTGAAGAAGATATTCACGCGCGTCTTCATTTTCCGTCGAAACTCGCGCGAATATTGCCCTTGAATTATCGCGAAATCATGAAATGTGGTTTTTTGCTCTGACCAATAGAGATAAAAATAATTCTATCCGAAAATCGAAAAGTGCTGAAAAACATCGCGGAGATTTTTGTCAGTTTTCGGGAAACTAAATTGAAGAAAATACGAAATTCTGATAGTGATTCACATTTTTTTTTGTTCGGTCATGGGTAAATACGGATTCTGTTGTCTTTATTTGAACTTTGAACGTAGTTGAGTTTGATTCGAGTTTTTCGCGGGGGTTGCTGAAATGATGTATTTTTGCAGGATTAGAATTGTATTTTCGAAATGTTTATTTTATTTTAAAGGTTTTGATTTTGGTGTTGAAGTAAAAAAGATAAATTGATATATTTTTTTTTCATTTTTACAATAATTCAATTTTGTTAACATTTACAATGTAATTATTTTTCAATTACAGGAATTTAAATATTTATGTATATAGTTTGATAATTATTGTTTGTTATATAATACATTTAAAATTTAATCACATTAATGAGCATAGTAACAATTTTTTGGATTATTCATGTAATACAACATGAAATTTACATAATTCATATTTTATTAAGTCGAAAAATGAAATTTTTGAATAACAGTTTTGAATTAAAAATTAGTAGTTTTACAATTTTCCCATGTAAAGAGCGTAGAAAACTAAAAATGGAATTATTAATATGAATTGATACATTTTTTATCATTTTCACAAGAATTCAATAGTATGAACATTTGCAACCTAATTATTAATTAATTACAGGAAGTTAAATTAATATTCATATATACTAATTGATAATTATTGCTTATTATATAATATTTAAAATTTAGTTATTATTAGAGTTAAATCATAATAAGAATATCAACAGTTTTTTGGATTATTTATGTAATATAACATGAAATTTTTTAATTACAGTTTTGAAGTAAAAATTGGTAGAAAACTCAAAATGGAACTAATAACATGTATAAATACATTTTTAATCATTTTTACTAGAATTTAATAATAATAATATTTAGTGCATTAATTTCATTATTTGTTTCAAGTAAGTTAATTGTTTATTATTATAAGAGTTAAAATATTCATCATGTATATGATTTGATGATTATTGTTTATTATATAATATGTATAATTTATTTACTATTATATTCAAACATTCAAAAATGAATTTTAAAATTCAATCATGTTTTTGAGAATATTAACAATTTTTTGGATTATTTATGTAATACAACATGAAATTTACGTTATCCATATTTCATTAAGTCGAAAAACAAAATTTTTGAATAACAATTTTGGAGTAAAAATTAGTAGTCTTACAATTTTCCCATATAAAGAGCATAGAAAACTAAAAATGGAATTATTAACATGAATTGATACTTTTTTTATTATTTTCACGAGAATTCAATGTTATTAACATTTAAATGGAATTATTAATTAATTACAGTAATTTAAATATTCGTGTATAATAAATGATAATGATTGTTTATTATACAGGGTGTCCCAAGTAAAGTGTGACAGCCGAAAATCATAGATTCCTTATGAAAATCCAAGACTTTTTTCCTTTGCCATTTTTTAAAAAACTCAAAATTTAAAAAGTTATTCAAGCCAAAAATTTTAATAATAAATGCCCTCTATCGACAAGTGGGGGTCAAATTCACGGACTAAACTGTTCCTCTGAGTAAAAAAGTCCTTTGCCACTTTTTACAAAACTCAAAATCAAAAAAGATATTCGAGTTGAAAGTTTCAACCAATCAGATTTCTCAGATTTCAAAATCGAATATCTTTTTTCATTTTCAGTGATGTGAAAAGTGGTAAAGGACTTTTTTACTCAGAAAAATATGAAAAAAATTTGGAAAAAGTCTGATCCGTGAATTTGACCCCCACTTGTCGATAACTGGCATTTATTATTAAAATTTTTGGCTTGAATAACTTTTTAAATTTTGAGTTTTTCAAAAAATGGCAAAGGAAAAAAAGTCTTAGATTTTCATAAGGAATCTATGGTTTTCGGCTATCACACTTTACTTGGGACACCCTGTATAATATTTAAAATTTATTTATTATTGGAATTTAATCATTCAATAATAAAATCGTTCAAAAATAAAATTGAAAATCAAATTATTAGTATTTATATTTTGTTAGGTAGAAAAATGAAATTTTTTAATTACAGTTTTGAAGTAAAAATTTGTAAAAAACTAAAAATGGAATCAATAACATATATAAATACATTTTTAACCATTTTTACAAGAATTTAATAATAATAATATTCAGTACATTAATTTTATTATTTATATCAGGTAAGTAAATTAATTATTATTATACTAGTTGAAATATTCTTCATGTATGTTAATTAGTGATTAGTGTTTATTATATATTATCTATAATTTATTAACTTTGAGAAAATGAAGAAGAATATTAACAATTTTTCGGATTATTTATGTAACATTACATGAAATCTACATTATTTACATTTTGCTTAATCGAAAAACAAAATTTTCTAACAGTTTTGAAATTGCAATCATAAGTTTATTATTGTAAAATTATAAACTTATTGAATTAGTTCATTTTGTTTGTTTTTTAGAATAAAAATCATAAATTTGTATTAATAATTAACTTGAAACTGAATTTTTATTTATAAATCAACTTAAATTTTAACTTTATCATCAGTTATCAATTAATAATAATAATATATTTTAATTTTTATTCAATAATTATTAATCAACTTGAAAATTGAAGCAAATAATTGCCAGAATTCACAATATAATATTATATTCACAGTCTAACTATTAATAATAATAAATAAAATAATAAATAATAAAAAATTAATTGTAAAATTACTTTTAACAGTCTATAGCTTTATTTAATGTAACTACAAAACTGTGAAAAAACTATAATGTTTGACGTGTATCCATCTACACAAAGTGAAATTTAGGACCTTGTTTAAAACTAATGAAAAAACTAAATTTAGTTGGATTACGCAAATTTTCATGGCAAAAAACATCGTTTCAACAAAAGTGCGTTTTTCTACTTCCCTTCTTTACTTTTTAACAAGTAACAAAGCATCGATAAACAATTGTTGGTGTTATTTACTCACGATCTTAGATACCATAGACATTGGTAAAAGAATGTATATAGAAGAAGCTTCGTTCTGGGGGCTCCTGGTAATGGTGGAACGTGAAAAACTTGAGAACAAAAGAGGTTAGATTTTAGTTGTAATAATCAATTTATTATTAAATTGTACTGTATGTATTATTTTTTAACTTAAGAATGCAGGAAAAATAGAGAAAATGCAAGAGGGAATGAATTGTGATGGAAAAGTCCTAGAAATGTGCCATGAAGTTTTGTTGTCACTATTTTTTGAGCTTTTATTTATGTGTGGAAAAAAAAATTTTTTTTTGTTCTATAGACATTACTATCGCAGGCTCTCCATCACCTGTTCCAAGCGATGACGAAGACGAGTGTGGCACCACGACGAGTCATAGCAGTAGTCACGGTGGGGCCAGGAAAGGTCGCCAAAAAAGAGGTGTTTTGCCGAAACAAGCCACTGCGATCATGCGTGCCTGGCTTTTTCAGCATTTAGTTGTGAGTTATTTATTAATTGTATAATTATATAATAATATATTTATTAATTATAAAATTCCTATGAAAGTTCGAGTACCTCGTTATTTCATGAAACATGAGTAACTTATTTAGGAGAAAATGCTAAAAATGAGAAACTAGTTAGTTTGTACATTAATAACCATCATCATTCCATAGATCCCCCCCCCCCCCAGTTTTGACGTCATCAAATCAAAGCTACTGGCACAATATTTGAAAAAAGTGTCCTAAACTTTTTGATAAAAAGTTCTATTTTTATGATCACGTCATCATATTTTGACCATCCCCCCTAACGTCGATATCCGTCATCAAACTCAATCCCCCCCCCCCTAAGTGTGATGACGTAATATGTGGACAGCCCCTGATGAGAAATCCTTCGTAATTGATAGCATCCATACCCGACGGAAGACGAGAAGCGTCAGATCGCGAGCGAGACGAACCTGACCCTGCTGCAAGTGAACAATTGGTTCATCAACGCCCGTCGACGCATCCTGCAGCCAATGCTCGACAACGCTGGGGCCGAGTCGGTATCCCGGGCGAACAAGCGCCATAAAAGCAGCGCGAAGCACGCAACTAGTCAGCCATTGCAGCAGCAACAGCCCCAGCAATGCCAACAGCAAGTGCAGCAAGCCATGGGGGGCTGGCCGTCGGACGAATCGGCCAGCGACTCGGGTTCCAGTGACGTCGAAGGCGCGAGAAGCAAGGAGGATAACGACAGCGACGAATCCGACCTTCACTGACCTCGCGGTCGTTGCCAACGGCTCAACTTGGTCCATCACTTGGCGATACCTTCGAACCCAGTTGCTCATTACAGTATTAAGGCACACTCGAGATTAGACTTCGCTTTAACTGTCTGATACGTAATCAATTTTGCCGCGGCGTTAATGTTCCTCGTATCTCGAAACGACAGCACTTTCGCTTCTCTCATTTTCCAATGCACTGTACAAAGAATGACGCACAAGTGCGCTTTTTGGGTGTGTCTATTTGCCCCGACAAAAATTTCCTCCCGCGCACTCGAAGGATATCGATAATGCAGGTAGGTCGATAATGTAGGTAGGATAATGCATGCATTACCGACATCTTTCACCCTGTTTTTTCGACAGTCAAAGAATTATGGTTTTCTTTGTTGAAGGTTGAGGCGAGTGATTGGCGAATTTTGGGAGATCTCAATTATGTTTTTAAGTTGATTATTTATGCTGTAAGAGATTTGGATTTTGTGGGAATTTGAATTTTCGTTGGATTGTTAACGTTTTCAAACAGTTTGTGCCATTTTCCTTAGTATTTTAGCAAAGTGCTGTTTCTCCAAGGATAATAATTGTAATATGGACATGAACGGAATATATAATTATTATATTTTTAAACTCTAAGTGTCGTCTTTGTGCGTGTGCCACAAATCGCGTTGGTACTGCTGTACATAATATACTGGGGTGTTACTGATACAAAACATACTGTTTTGTGCTCAAATTCCAAACGCTAAACTCGATTCGTTTTCAAGGGGATCACCTGTGTGAAATTTTCGAAAAATCGATTTTTTTTTTCATAAAAATATGCTTTATAGTCTTATGAAAGCGTTCTGGAATAGCGGACTAAATGTAAGTCACTAAAAATCATGTTTTTTTTATAAGTTCACCTGCAATACCTGCAGGACACAAAGACGAATATAAATTGGGTACATGTCATTATTTTAGATCACTACGGAGGCAGAAATCGTGCACACCGGATTTTTCGGAGGTTGAAACAACGTACAATTACGCCATGTTAAAAATTGTTAACTGCAAAAAAAAGTTATACAAAAAGAGTTAAAAAATCTTTTTTTGTCACAGAGAAAAAAATTCTTGAAAAATGGGTTAAGAATTTGGTTTCACACGGGTGATCCCCCTTAACTCTGTAAATGTATTTTTTTTACAGATATAAGGGTGAAAATTTTCACGTTTCCTTTCAAATTTTGTACATACATTTTTTCTTGGGATTGCCTTTTATGCGCCGTTTCTGAGCCACAGCAAAAACTGAAGAGACGATTATCACGAAAAAGCGGTGCATACAAAGGCTAGTTCTTCCATAGTATGAATTGGCCAATATTTTTGGGTTCAGAAACTTTTGTGTCAAATTTACAGACTTGATGATTTTCTCAAATGAGCAATGTAAAATTTTTATTTATGTTTTTCTGTGATTCTGTTTAGCACTTAATCTTTGGAAATTGAAGAGTGAAGAATAAGTAATAATGTAAGTGTAATCAGCATCTTAAAATTGAACTCTTAAAAAATACAAAGTTTCTTGAGTCTTGGTGCTTTTATCGATTATGCTTGCGAAATTTTTCGAAAGTGGAATTTTAAATTGTTATGAATTTAGGGCTGTCCATAAATAAATCAGCAGAGCGTAATTCAAATTTTCAGTAATATTTTACATAGTAGTAACTCAAAATATTATACACAAATTTCGGAAAAAAAGGGAATTATCGGAATAGAACGAAACATTTATAATTTTGTAATAAACAGGCAAAAATTGTAGTATACAATACGGAATTTCTAAATTTTTATACTTGTGGAAATAAATTTATTGTATATTTCATTTTGAATTTCAAAAGGAAAACGAAAAGTCGAAGTGATAAAATTGTAAATTCTAAAGATAAGACGATGATATAATCATCACCAAAATTCAATATTTGAATACTTTTTGAAATTTCAGATAAAAACTTTTCACATCTTAATTGAAAAATATAAAAATTTATCAATTTTCTCAGTTTTAATATTTTTTTTATTGAAAAATGCGTTACGTAATTCATGGACAGCCTAAAATCTTTCCCCAATGATTTTTCAGAAAACTTGGGGCAAATCTCAAACAAGCACAATCCATGAAATAAAAAGACACATTAATCAAGTTTTGGTATGAATAGTAATAATTCCTCGGATCAGAAAAGTATCGTATATTTTTTGCTTGCCATTTTATCTGTGAATAAACCAGAAAAACCACGAATGTCGAAGAAGAGACTGAACAAGTTGGTCGCATGAATTCGACGCATCCTCATTTGATTGACATAGAAAATGATGATTGTACTTGAACAGGAATAAATAGATTTAAAAAAATGCAGCGTAGAATAAGAAAATAGATATGCTCAGACCTCGAAAAGTCGAAATTAAGTTGGCGGACTCGGAACAACATTTTTTTGATTATTTCCTTTATTTTCGTAGCCACCAAAGAACTCGTCTTCGTCGTATATCATTTTCCATAGTAGGTTTGTAGTTATGAAAAAAAAGAAAAAAAAACAGCGCAAGAACAATTAAGAAATTTCGCGGTCTGGGCAGGGTGTAAGGCTGAACCACGTATACGTATGTGCTGCGGCACCAGGCGACTGTGATACTCGGTGGGCGGTGCCCAGCCTCCTACTTTATATAATAAATAATAACTTGTATACTGAGAAGCAACACACAAAAATTAACGGCATGTTTATTTAGCGAGAAACGAATTAGCATGTATATGAAGAATTGCTGACGAAAAGGTCCGACGTTGTCTATAGTTTAACCTCTTGCTCGGTTCGCGCGTTCCTCTACGTTATACGAGCTTCTTGCGAGTGAGCGAGGCCAGCCAAAAAGCCATTTTGACGCTTCTGATAGTTGAGAAATTGAAGTATTTAAATACAATGACTAAAACATTGAATTTATATCTTTTGATTATAAATTTTGGAGGTAAGTTCATATTTTTTATCTTATTCCTCGTGTTTTGTTCATGATTTTAAAATCAAGAATGAAAAAATTTTGGATTGCGAATCATGATGCAATATTTTTCGATATTACCTGTACATAATTTTAAACTGAATTTTCAACATTTGAATTATCGCGTTGAAAGCAAGGGCTCTGATTGGAGCCGCCATTTTTCCACCACGATTGAAGTCCACCAATAAGAGATTTATAATATGATGAACAAGACAAATAACACTATTGGAAAAATACGAAAAATGTGTATATTATGCATGTCATTTACGTTTTACTGTAATTGATTTGAATTTTTCCGCTTTACCAAGATATCCGATATGCACGGCTGAAAGTGCTATAATTCAACCAATTTTTTTTTCAAATCAATTTTTCTCCGTCAGGTAGCGCCACTGGTTCACTCGCTCTAAGCAAATGTAATACAGAATCAAAGAATGTTTCCGTCAACTTGAACGTTAATAACTCCCCCGATAGAACAGTTTCGTGCCAGCTCGTGCAAAGATTGTACAAAATTCGCGCAAACATTTGGTCGGAAATTTGATGCAAGTCTGTTCTCTCGGGGTCGAGGATCGATATTTTCTTGTGATAAATTATTTCATATAATAAAGCAGTTATTTATAGATTTGTCCAAGTTATGAAATCGTTGTGTGAAAATCGTTTTACCTTATCCCAAGTCCTCTTCATAAAACGGATAAAACCTTGTTGGTTTCATGGGAGTTGTGAATTCTTGTTATTATAATCAATCAAGTTTTGCTTTAAATGGTTCAGTGAAATCACGATTTTTCTGCTCGTGTTATGGATATTGGAGATCCTGGATATTCCGGTCGATGCAGCTTGGTCCTTGAAAATGTTCCTGTATTTATTTGAGTTGGTCATTTTTCACGAACTGAAATTTCATTCTTTTTAGAAAAAGGAAGGAATAACATCATAGTAACTGTGATTTTTATAAAAAATCGCCAAATCTTTATAAAAAAACTCCGTTTTTAAAAATCGTTGATATTGGATTGATGACGCTTTTATGTATCAAACAGAGCAACACGCCTTTGTTGGCTCAAAAAACGCTCCATCAAAGCACACTCAAAGATGCATCGGCGTGGAGCTATGTTATTTTCTGATTCTCTGTCAGATAAACGACAAAAAAATCCCTACAATAGGAATATGCACAGATGTATAAATAATTGATACACCTTGTCGCAAACATGAATGAATGAAAAGTTTGTTAATAATTTTCTATTGGTGATGACAAAGAAAAGCGAAAAAAATTTGATGCAGCCATTAAACCCTGGTAGATCGGTGCAACGTTGTTTTAAAGTTGCATCGAAGTTGTATTAAAGATTCAAGTTGTTTTTGAGTTGCACCAAGGTTTTTTTGAAGTGGTTTATGGGATGCTACAAGTAAGCAACGTTGAAACTGAGTCTTACAACAACTCAATTGCAACCTTCTCGCAACTTTGTTACGTAGTTTCTTATCAGTCGATTGAAGTTGTTTTTGCGTTGCACGCGAGATTACACCGATTCAGCCAAAAAAATCAGGTTAAATCAATTGGTTGCAGTACAGTCGCTTGCAACTTAATGCGGTGTAGTTGCAAGCAACTTTAGAGCAACTAAGATGGTTGCATTTAGGTTCCATTAAGGATGAAATTGGTATCGTATACAACGTTGTTTTCAAGTTTCGCCGACCTACCATAACATGCGTCAATTAGCCAATTTCTAATAAAATACTTCAATTGTAATTTTTTTATCGAACTCAAATTTTAAAGTTATAATAATGCACGTGGTTACTAGAGGAAACATTCATGAAATTACGATGGAATAACCAAATTTCACAGAATGTTCCAAATAACGTAAATTTTGAAATCACCAAGTTCTACAAAACATCTGAATTTTCAAACTCCCCAAATTTTGACATATTTACAAATTTTCTATGTATATTTATATAATTCTCTTATACACTTTACTAAAAATTTTTTTTTTTCAAAGAAAATTTGTTTTTTAAGGGGGATGGAGGGGCGGCAATTTTTGAAACTGCCTATGAGCTCCAAATTTCTAAATCTGCCTCTGCCTCTACACCAAACTATTTCTGTCTTTGCAAGTGTAGTTTACGACTTCAATTCAAAAACTGAAACAAGGGCTTGGTCTTATCGATCTTTAATACACTAATTAAATCAAATTGACGTTATCAAACAATTAAAATATAGTAGACTTTGAGCTATTACAGTAATTGGTAAAATTACTTAATAAGGGAGCTTTTTAACGACGGAATTAAAGTTGTTAAAGAATTAAAAGTTATCGATCGTTTTCTGTGGCGCGCCCCGGAAAACTAAATACCTCCAGATTCAACCCAGATTTGATGCAAGATTTTGATTGGCATCGATCAATTTTTGATGCGGCCTACGTCCTCATAATGCACCAAATTTTGACCCAGATTTTTGAAACCAAAGTTGTGTTCCAGACTAGATCAATTTCTGATCAAAATTTTTGAAACCAAAGTTATGTTCC
>JAPYZL010061942.1:0-10782 GCA_030522825.1 Platygaster orseoliae | reverse complement strand
AATTTTTCAGTTGGGGCAAACGAAAATCTCCGTAAAGTCAACTTTCTCGTCTTCTAATTGAAAAAATACAGTTACAGCAACTGAATCTTTTTTTCTCTATGCACATTTTTAAATAGGTATTGAATATAATGGGATTCGATTCTTGTGATTTTTCAGTCACTGAGGTTAAGAATTTTTTTTTCGTTACATTTTTTTTATTTTCCATATTTCTTCAGTATTTATATAATTGGAAGGTATTCTGATGTAATTGTGAGTTCCTGTACAGCTTTTTTTTATTCAGTTTTCTAGGAATCGAACTTGTAAACGTTTTTAATATTTTTATAGGTCTTTAAAAAAATACTCTAATATGTATACAGAGAGTTCAAACGTTAAGTTAATTTCGAGAATTTTGGCATCAAAGACTATTTGTATTTTCTAGTATTATTATATTTCCAGTATTTTATGAATCGCTCTTAAGATTATTAGAACTTGATGTTATAGTATCAAAAATTTCAGCGAATTCGAAAAATTTAGTTGATTTTTCAAAATTTTTAAATTTTATATAGTTTTTTGTACTTTTATATATTTTTGGTACTTTTACAAATTAAAGAATGTAAATTAAGTTTTCTTTATTGTAGATTTGTAGAATTACTTATACCAGGATTCAACCTATTATTCATTTAAAAAAAATTTTACATGAATTTCAAATATAAATTGTTTTCTAGTATTTCTTGAATTTCCTTAGCATGTCGAAAAATATAAAATAAAGTATATTTGTTTTATAAATAAAAATGTATCATTTTCATTTATTGAAAATGTATAGTTTTATATAGATTTCCATGAATAATGGAAGCTTTCGATGACAGTCAAAAGCCAAAAACTTACACAATCCGAATTCTAATTGTTCTCCATGTATTAAGAATGCGATATATCAACAAAAATCCTTACTGATAACTATCAGTAGCTTGAAGTTTCTTACTGATAAATATCAGTAAATATCAATAAGTTCCTCTACTATTGCTTCACGGCAGCGTATTCAAAAATTTATTTATGTTGTATGGTTACATATTTTATTATTTACACATTATTTTTATATTATTTATTATGTATATCCTGTCCTTGTATACGAAAAATATTTATTTCATAAAACCAAAGGATATTTTCGTAATTTTTGTTTATGAAATATAATAAAAATATGATTCAATATTTTTTGATTTAGAAGTGCACATTGGAAATGAGGGCACAGATAAGTAAAAAAATTAGATATAAAAAAAGAACATGAAATGAAAAAAAAACTAAATGAGAACAGTAGCATTTTCCCCTGAAGCCTAGAATTTTATGTCAATTCTTTTATTTTACACAGATTACTGTTTTACTTAAAGTCGTAAAATTTATAAAAATGCATTGTTAAAAAAAATCCTCATTTAGTTTACTGAAGAATATTTTTGTGGTTTTTTAATAAAAAATAATAAGTGTGTCATTAATAATAATAAATTAAATAATTAATCATAAAAATTTCAATTCATTTCAATTTTCCGAAATTTTAAACCAAATAAATTGTTACAAAGACTTTTTTGCAAAACACTCCGCAAAATACAGTATTTCATACTCAGAGAGCCTCCGCAAAGTAGCCTTTTGACGTATAGTACTTACTTTGCTGGCCTAGGCGGGAAAAGTAAACAGCTGTGCGCTGTTTTGTTGTGCAAGTAGCCGTTTTTTGCTTCCTCTTGTTTTTCGGGAGCAAAAAACACGTTTGAAAAAAAATAAAAATTTTTTCCGAAAAATTCATTCCTTTTAAAAAACTATTTTTTCAAAAAATTTGTTTTCCAAAAATTTTTTTCCAAAAAAATGGTTTTTTTCAAAATTTTTTTATTTTTTCAAAAAAATTTTTTTTTTCAAAATTTTTTCATTTTTTCAAAAAAATTTTTTTTTTTCAAAATTTTTTCATTTTTTCGAAAAATTTTTTTTTTCTCAAAACAAAATTTTTTTTCAAAAATTTTTTTTTCCGAAAAAATTTTTTTTCAGAAATTTTTTTTTTCAAAGTTTTTTTTTCCAAAAATTATTTTTTCGACAAATTTTTCTATCAGAAAATAAAAAAAAATGCTTTTTACAAAAAAATTTTGTCTTTCGAAATAGATATTTATGCTACAAGGGAGGAATGAAATGATTCTACGAGCGAGCATTTGGGCACGAGCGGCAGCGAGTGCGCAAGCGTGCGAGTTGAATCACATTCCTCCCATTTTCCATGTATGTGTTCGAGTGGCTGTTTACGATGAAACGCGTGACGCAGGCCTCTTTCCGAACAGTCATAAAATCAGCGAGAGAATTCTCTTTGTTCCTTGCTATCCGGGACAAAAGTCCGGATAGCATCTTTTGTCCCGGATACCAGGGAACAAAGAAGAATTCTGCTGATTTTATAGCTGCTTAAAAAGAGGGCTGTGTTCACGCGATTCATCGTAAAAAAGCGGCCATTAGAACACATGCATGGAAAAAAGACTTTTTTTTCGTAAAAACATGTATTTTTGAAAATTAAGAAAAAAACTTTTTTTTCAAGTATAGTAAATACTTAAAATACTAAATACTTAAAATACTGTATGTACAGTATGTTGCTTTTTGCAGAGTGTTTTGCAAAAAGTAGAGTGTGCACCTCGGCCATCAAAGTAGGCCCTCGTCGAACAGGCAGAATTTTCAGTACTCGGCAAGCAAATAAAACGCCCGTACGAGCCGAGTATTGAAAATCACGCCTGTGCTTGCCTCGAACTGAAAATTCTGCCTGTACGACAAAAGCCTCCTTTGCGGCCTTGGTGCACAATCTACTATTACAATATGTATTCAACGATTGCCGTACGTTTGAAAATTTATTTTTCAGTGATTTAAGGAATCTAGTTAGTGTCTGCAATTTTTCACGGTTTTTTCGAAAGTCTCCATAATCTTTTTCATGAATTTCCAAAATTCTATGAATTTGTTGAATTTCTTTAATTATTCATAATCGTGATGTGAAACAATTTTGAGACTCTCATTGACTTCTTAAAGTTATTGACAATTTTCGTAAGATATAAATCATTTTTTTATTTTCTAAAAATCTTATTAATATTGTACTCTTTTTTTTAATTTTACGAAAATGTCGTAATTTTTCGCAGTCCACAAATTTTACTAATATTCCCTAAAATCGTTCAGACTATCGTATTTTCGAAAATTATTGGTGATTCTTAGAATTTTTCGTTTTCCTGTTTTTTTTTTTTCTGAAATATTTGGATTATTATTAAAATTTAAGAAATTATTATTGATCTACGTACGATAAACGTGTTATTATTATTTTTGCAGTTTTTATGAATATTACACTTCCTGTTATTCAACAAAATTTCAGAAAGTTTTAAATGTTTTTCAATTTCATTATAGTTTTTCAAAATCTTTGAATTTTCTTAATTTTATAAAATTATCTACAATCTTCAAAACATGCCAAATTTCTAACTATTCATAACACGAAACAATTTTTTAGACTTTTATTGACGTTTTCAAAATTATTGGCTATTTTCTTAATTCACAACAATTTTTAAACTATGATTAAATAAGCGACAGAGATTGTTAAACATTCATCTTGAGGCGAAAATAAATCAATTAAAAAAATCCTTACTTTCTAAAGTAATTTTTGATAGTTTACTATCAGTAACACCGAAACCTTACTGATACCTATTGATATATCTCCTTACTGATAAATATCAGTAGTTACTGATATTTTTCCCATCCTTACCATGTATTATTTCTCACTTTTATGGTTCCGAGAATCGAAAATAATTTTTACTACATTTCTCACCACTCACTTCCGTCATGACCTTTGCAACCAAAGAATAATAATACCCTCCCGCTAATTGAAACGGTATAACTTCCACTTATTCAATCCAAGAATCCTGTTTCATCTTGGGACAAAACCTCGAGCAATCCCAAACCATTCGATCAATTCCCCCAAGACAAAAAGCTCCTCGTATCGATGTTATCCCTAACGCGATCTCGCGTGTCGCCCGCGTAACCGCGGCCCCGTCAAAGTCCGGACATCAAAGGCGCGATTGTTTCCCGTAAATTATAAGCGCCGCACTTGGCCGACTTCTCGTTATGAGTTGCGAACAAGTTCAATTAAGCCCGGGCTTCCCAGAGAGTGGCGGACTCGCTCCTCCCCTAGGCTTGCACTTCGGTGGTGGCCAGGATCTACCCTAACGAAGAAGACGATCCGGGAGAGTGGCCGGCGACAATCGATGCGGGACAACACGTGTCGCTTACGTCTATCCCCGGCTGATAACGCCGACCTGATTTATCACCCCGGGGTGCGAAAGTGCTTTCTCGAGACTGCTTTACGACTTCTTTTACAGTTAGGTCATTTTTCTTCGCGAGCCTTTTGAAGTGCATTTTAAGAATATATCGATTCTGGTTAGTAACACTAACGAAGCTGCCAGGAAACAATTTTTTATCACAATCTTCGAAACCTACTTTAACGCAATTGTTGTTAACGTATAACAACAATTTCAATCGAGGAACAAAATAGGGTAGCGAATTTTCCTCCAGAATTTCACCTCCCTTTGTTCCTAAAAAAAGAAGCGACTCGCAATAAACTCGCACTTCCATGTGTAACTTCGGCATCGAGCCAGCAAGTTGACATGCCACACAATGGGCAAACTTGTCCGGTCGAGCTTGCACCCTTTGCCCGCAGCGTCCACGAAACTCACTTGCATAAATATCAAGCCCTGAGGTCCATTGGTCGTGTCGTCGACAATCGCGAAATGTTTTCGAATTTTTCGTTACTAACTTATTTATTCGTTGTTATTATATATAAGTGAAATTAATCAAAATTCTGTCGCTGCAGATTATGAGTCCCTGTTTGCATCGGCGAAAACAATTTCGCCGAATTTTCTGCTAGATAGTCTTCTAATGATCGATCATAGAAGGGACTGAGCATGACGCGATATAATTTATACGCTCGGACAGGAAAAAATCGGGGCGGGGGGGGGGGTGTGCAGCCTCCCTCGGAAACGCGGCACATGCTGCGAAAATCGCCGTACATGAGGCATCTGCTGCGCGTTAGATACGGGTCGAAGGGCACTATTCTCCTTGTCATTACTTACATCATTTCCTCGGCCAAGTCAAGTGGGTCAAGTAGATGGTCGACAGAGTCGCACGTGACTGTCGATGCATCATACAAGAGATTTTCCACGATCCAAGTACATATTGAAGATGAGGGGTTGATTTCGTGATTTGTGGGAATGTCTTTAACTCTGGTAAATGTTTTCTGGCGGTTGTTTAGACCTAACTTTTTTCTCTAACTGTACGTCTTGAACGTGCTGAAGCATTAATTAAATTCCTTCGCTACCTGCTAATAGAATAAGGGTCGAATGTACTAAGGGAAAGAGAGATTAAGCAAAGATGTCGCATCATAAACAGCCCCGTTATTTAAGGGCTAATTATTGAGTTCAAGTACTCTCCTCCTCGAGATTTCGACACTCAACGACACTTGGCGCGAGTTCTGGAATGACCTTACAGAATATCTAAGTCGGAACATCAATATTCCTCTGCAGTCTCAAATTTGAGGTTATTTACATTCTGAAAAGTTGACGAGTTATAATGAAATTTCGTGAACGAACGCCTCAGGATAAATATTTGGAGGATGGATGCGCTCGAGCTGGTCTTGGGTAAAGTAAAGAGGAAAAAGATACGTTTCGAAAGAGATGACAATCAGAGCCCTGACAAAGATGTGGATGTGAAACGCAGCCGATTTTAAGGGTCTAATTCTAGCCGTTCAATGTCCACGGATCTTCCTCGTTTCGGCAAATCCTGGGGTCATTCAGTAGGTGTGAAGTTACAAAAGAAGCTATCATCAGGCGTTTTGTGTACCCCTCGGACATGGGTCTAAAGTAAAGCATTCCTGGCAGAGAAAACATTTTTCGACGATTTACCAAGGCAATATGTTCTTGCCACGATTTGTGGTGGAATTGGAGTAGCGTTTTAAAACTTGTGCACGATTTCTCGGCAGTTTTTGATATTTTAGATGAATATAGTTATTTTATATGATTTTGTTTCTTTTCTTGGAATGTAGGATTTTTTTCATGATTTTTAATGGAACTGAATATTTTTCAGTTTTTCTGATAAATTCAGTGGGTACATTGTTTTTAGATTATCAGCAATATTGCAATAACTGAGAATCCAAGAAATTTTAGAACGATGGTTATAGTTTTTTAAATCATTAATAATATTATAGGAAGTAATGTGAGTGATAAAATTTTTTTTTATATTTATATACGCTTTTTAGCGTTAAAATTTTTTTCTTTTTTTGTAGCCGCAATAGTGTTCAGGGAGTAATCATTAAAAAAACTATAAAAAATAAAATCTTCGTATGTTTGCAATAGAAAAAAAAATTTTTTTATGTAATTTCAGTTTTTTAAATCATTATTGTTTCTTTATCGATTCATGATAAAATTTCCGAAATGAAAAATATAAACAATTAAAATAAATAACTGAAGTTAAGCACAGTAAATAATTTAATAATATACAATGTACCTAAAATACAATTGTTCCTTCGAAATTTATCCAAAAAATGTTATGTGTATCGATTTGAAACAAACTACATTCACACTAAAACACAAAATGAGTAAAAATTTTTTTTTTTATTGTGATATTTATCTTATTATTCATGTAAGATTTGAAAGAGTTTGAAAAATCTAACTAAATAAAAAAACAGCTACAAAAATTGCAGTTTAAAGGTGGTGGTAAAAATGAAACGAATAGAACTAACTATTAATAAATCGAACATCCGACAAGAAATTCAAATAATTAATGATGAAAAGAAATATTTCTACATTAGATATCCAACAAAATATGTCAAACGATTAACTTATTACTTTTATTAAAAATTTATCAAATAGTAATATATAAATTATAATGAATAACAATTTGAATAAAAAAAACCTTATGTTGTTGGTGGCAATGATTAATTCGAAAATTGATTTTCACATTTAATTTAATAATGACTACTTAAAATAATAAATCAATATTGAAATATCAATAAACTACAGCACCAATTTTGACCATTTACTCACTTTTTTGCTTATTATATAAATATTAATCTTATTATTTTATAACTCAATAATTTTTTTCAGGCTATTAATGATGTTAATCAGTATACATAATATGTTTTATAATTATGAAAGAATACATTCTACATTCTTAAAACTAGGAATGGGATATATCAACAAAAATCCTTACTAATAACTATCAGTAGCTTGAAGTTTCTTACTGATAAATATCAGTAAATATCAATAAGTTCCCCTACCACTCCTTAAGGGCAGTGTATTCAAAAATTCATTTATGTTGTATGGTTACATATTTTATTATTTGCACATTATTTTTACATTATTTATTATGTATATCCTGGCATTGTGTACAAAAAATATTTGTTCCATAAAACCAAGGAATATTTTTGCAATTTTTCTTTAAGGAACATATTAAAAATATAATTCAATATTTTTTGATTGAGAAACATTGGAAATAGGGGCATAGTTAAGTAAAAAAAATTGGATATAAAGAAAAAACAGGAAATGAAAAAAAATTGTATGAGAACAGTAATATTTTCACTTAAAGCCTAGAATTTAATATCAATTCTTTTATTTTACATAGATGACTGTTTTACTCGAAGTCGTAAAATATATGAAAATGCATTGTTAAGAAAAAATCCTAATTTGGTTAACTGAAAAATATTTTTGTGGTTTTTTACATAAAAAATGATAAATGTGTCATTAATAATAATAAATCAAATAATTAAAAATGAAAATTTCAATTCATTTCAACTTTTAGAAATTTTAAACCAACTTAATTGTTACAAAAACTTTCATAATAATCCACGATTACCGTACGTTTCGAAATTTATTTTACATTGATTTAAGAAATCTAGTTAGTGTCCATTGTTTTTTACGGATTTTTTCAATGTCTCCAGAATCTTTATCATGATTTTCCAAAATTCTATGAATTTCTTGAATTTCTACAATTATTTATGATGGTGATGTAAAACAATTTTCAGACTTTCATTGACTTTTTAGAATTATTCACGATTTCCGTACGATATAAAACATTTTTTTATTTTCTAAAAATATTATTACTATTGTACTCTGCTTTTTTATGAAAATGTCATAATTTTTCGTAGTCCACAAATTATACTAATATTCTCTAAAATCGTTCTCATTTATTGGATTTTCGAAAATAATGGGCGATTCTTAGAATTTTGTGTTTTTCTGTTGTTTTTTTTTAAGAATTTTTGGATTTTTATTTAAAATTTTAGAAATTATCAATGATCATCGTAGGATAAATATGTTATTGTTATTCTTGCCATTCTTATAAATATTACAGTTCCTGTTATTTATTTTAGAAATTTTTTATAATTTTTGAATTTTATTAGTTTTTCGAAATCCTTCAAATTTCTTTATTTTATATAATTATCTAAAATATTCAAAATATTTCAAATTTCTAGCTGTTCATGACATGAAACAATTTTTTAGACTTACATTGACGTTTTAAAAATTATTGGCTTTTTTTTTAATTCACAACAACTTTTAAACTATTATTAAATAAGCGATAGATATTGTTTAACATTCATCTTGAGGCGAATATAAAGCAATAAAAAAAATCATTATTTACGAAAATAGTTTACTATTAGTAACATCGGCCCTTACTGATACTTATTGAGATTTCTCCTTACTGATAAATATCAGTAGTTACTGATAGTCTTCTCATCCCTACTTGAAACCATAAATTTCACGAGTCGAAATTAGAGAAAAAATCGATGTTTTTACAAAATATCATCAACCATGTATGTGATTTATTTCATTCTAATTAGATAATAACACTAATTTTAAAAATATGGAAGAAAGCAATTGATTTTTAACATTTCATGATTCGTATATATATTTTGAATTTATACAGCCATCGTTGCGATGTATGCAAAAAATATGTATGCACTTCCTACTTTTTCAATTTTTGTAACCTTTGCATGCAGTTTTTGAGAGCGATTTATGTTAACAATTGTATTTTTGTGTGTTTATTCAGCTTCTTTTGTCAGCCTTTATCAAATCCTACAAGGAAAACAAATATCTCGATGATAAGAAAAATCGACTTATTCTGTGTTTTTGTATAAATTTTTGGTTTAAAATTTTGAAGGATTTCAGCACGGAAGTTTGAAAAATCATAAAAACTCGCTAAAAATAACGAGAATTCCAAATTCAATGACGAACATCTCGTCCTAAACTTCAACACAATCCTTTTGTAAATATATCACGAAATCTTCAAAAAACCATCCCATTCATGTTTCATCTTATTCAATTCGAAGATAGTGTAGAAGTTTCAACGTTATCGCGATTGATTCCACAAAAAAGCGTCCCTGACAAATGTCTTCGCCCCATTGATGGTTTCACGCAAATCCTCGGATTGGGAAAAGCATGCGTACAGGGAAACACCGTTTTGAAGGCGAAATCTGTCGCTCGAATTGTAAGCACATGTCCAGGACAGCCGACAAAGCGAGGAGCTGCCTGCTGTGAGGCGCATCCTTCTTTGCTCTTCTTCACGTTCATACAGAAAAAAGAAAAAAGCGAACCAGAAGGCGCGTTTTTATAAGAAATCCCGAGCATTTCAAGTACAATTAGTTGTTTTCAACTAAATCCCTAGTTTTTTATACTTATTTCTAATAGTAAATTGCATCAACTACGCACTGTAATGACAAAAAATAATTTTATGAGATTTTTTATAACATCATGATCGCTTTTGACACATCATATTGGGGATGATAAAAATTTAAAAACATCTGGAAACATGAAAAATCGTTGTTTTTCAATTTCTTTTGCTCTTCAATTGTACGAACTCATCGATATTGTGACCTGTGGATTCTAATCTGTGACATCTCACTCAGAGTCGGCTCGACGTGACGAGGGTTCGTGCCCAAAAACGATTTTCGTTGCGGCCCCATTTATTGCCGCAGAAAAAAAATTCTCTATTGCCGGGAATTCACGGAGAGATCTGTTTGTTTACCGTCACTAACGCGTGATATCTTATTCATTGTTGCGTCAAAAGCATCAGGTGTGGTGCTTCGTTACCTGCGGTTTGATAAGAGAGAGGAAACTTTCGGATCCTTTTTTTTTTCTTGAGTGCTCTGAGAGAAACGTTTTTTTTTTAGAGATGTTTGCTAGATGAGTTTCTTTATCGCGGTATATTTTATCAAGAGAATTTAGATTCATAGTTTATTTGTGAGTAGGAATGTATGTAGAGCTGTTGTTGGATTTTTAAGATATGACGTTTTTTTGTAGCTTTAGCTATTTACACATAATTTTTACATCGATCAGAAAAAGAGGAATTTTCATTTTGCAGATTTATTGTGACACTGAGAAAAAAACATAGTTTTTAATATAATATTAAACCGTACTATGGAATTCATTTAAAATATTTTACTTTTTGCTGGATATTAATTGTAGTTTTTGTCATGTTATGCAGTGAATATTTTCGTTCTATTTGTATAAGTATATATATTTTGCTGTAAAAACTCTTATGTATGTTGCGTTTTTTAGTAAGATTTTTTGTACTTTTGCAATATGATATAGTAATTTTTACCTATCCAGATTTTAGAAAATCCCATACATTTTTGCTAGTATTCAGATCTGTATAGATTTCTTGCTATATTTTTGTGTACTTTTGACTATATCAAATTGTAATATGATACTATCTTGGGAATAGTCGAAAATATATTGTAGATTTTACAATGTAATATTATATATATATATA
>JAPYZL010061938.1:0-13330 GCA_030522825.1 Platygaster orseoliae | reverse complement strand
AATCATTCCACTCGCGTGTTTACCGCTCTCGCTACGCTTGCGCGGCAAACTCCACGCTCGTGGAATGTTCTCCTTCTCCAACTAGTCGCACAATATACAATTATTTCCATTATTTTTTCTTCTGTTTCATTAATAAAATAAAAAAATCAATACTAATTATTTTTGATGATTGCGCAAGTATTATCTCCTTGTTCATGTAAAAAAAGATATATTTATCACCAACAAACAACAAACAATATGTTTTACAAGGTTTTTTTCACACCTCACATTTCTGGTGCATTGAAACAATCATGGTACTTCATGAAATCAAATATCATAGACACTCACTTACGGAAGATTCGTCGAATTTGCCTTGAAAAACCTTCCTCCAGTTTTATTTTCATAATTTCTTTTTTTTTCTTATTATTCATACATAAAATTACACAGTGATCAAATATTCAACGTAAACTGATGTTGACATTAGTTGTTTTCATGTGTCAGTGACATCACAACATGGAACAGGTGCGTGAACTAATCAGAAACGTTTCGTTACGCTTGAATTACGTTTGAATTTTTTCAAACTTTCAATTCCTATTTTAACAATTTTTTTTTGCAAAAAAACAAAAATTTTATTGCAATATTTATTTATTTGATCTATTTTACGACATCAGTAAAAAAAATTATACCTCATAAAAATGCAAGGTCCCTATTATTACTAAATTCATTTCATCAGCAATTTTCTATACCTGTCAAAATTTTTCTTCGATTCCAAAAAGTAAAAATTCCTTCAATCTTGCTATTTCTTGTGTGCCAGCGCATTTCATGCGTGCAGCGCGTTACGCCTCGAGCGCCTTGGCTCAAACCATCTTTCAGCGTTCTTTATCGAGCACGCGATGAGATTGTCACCTGACGATTCCTGACAACTTGCCCTGATATTACCTTTCCGTAATCTTGTTCGGCGTTCATTTTACCCGGAGATTACTGTGTTCAGGGGTTAAGCTACAAGATTCACGCGATGATTAATAAACTTACCACCAATTAATTATAATTCCGCTAAGCGATCAAGTACTTCACCATTATTCAGTTTGACGTCTCGATGAAACTCAATTATTTATGAATTTATGTTCGTATTTTATAAATTTGGTAATTTAAAATAATAATTTAAATTATATTAAAATAATAAATTGGTCAATTATAAATTTTACGTGAATTGATCGTTTTATCTAAATTTTAAGAGAAGTATGATGAAATTCGAGTGTAAAATGACTCAACTCGCAAGACAGAAACATCTGAAAGCATAAGTTTCCTTTTTTTTACAACAAAGATAGTTATTTGAGATAGAAACGACGCGAGAGAAAAAAAAGAGGTAGACGTCTCGGCGGGCGATGTTTTCATTGCAATTAAAGCCATTCGTCTTCCTCGAGTTTCTTCTCTGTATTCCGCGACCGCACCTGAGCGGTCGGTCGCATCAGATGATTATTCGTTTAATCGGCCGAGTTTATCGTTCCGTTTATGGCCCCCGCCATTTGCCCCGCGAAGAAAACGGGTACCTGAACTCGAGCTGCACGCGCACTTATTTACTGATGAACCTGATCAGGAAATCCATGTTTTGTACGGAACCAGGCATGTTTACAGGAAATGATTACCTTAGAAATCTGTTTTTTCTTGACTTATGAATCAGGTCGTTCAATAAGAACAAGGATAATACAACATTTTTCGTGCTTTTTAATTTTTTTTCTTTTGCGAACGTCGAATTCCGACCGGATTCTGAGATTCCCCACTTGAATAGATAATTTTAATTCTTTAAAAGACAGTTACAACAAAAGATGTAAAATCGTTTCATTCTCCGAAGCCTCTTCAATGAGGCTTCTTTCATCAACGGTAATAGTTATTTGGGTCACAATGATGTTTCGAGCGTACGAAAGACAGACACTGGAGCGAGATAAAACAAGATTGTCGGGCCAAAAAGACGATGGACAAGGGGAGCATGTGGCCAACGTCACGCGTCAGTAAACTCAAAGTGGACGATGAGAAAAAGCCCAAGAAAATGTCGAGGGCCACGAATCGTCTGCTCTGGGAGGACATTTTTTACTCGTCTCCGAGAAATATCACGGTCAGTGATATCGCTCACGAAATTCGACCATTTTTTACAGGCGAGAAATGTAAATAGAAAAATTTTTAACGTCAAGTGTTTCCTGCTGTGGAATGACTTGAAGAAACGCGATTGGCAAAGAATCGACGTGATTTTTTGTAGCGCTTTCAGGGCGTTAATAATAACACGAATTATGACTGAACGAGCGTTTCCTGTTGTCAAATTTGACATTTTTACAGTTGGAATACCAAACGAAATGAGAGGAGTTTGTCATTTCAAGATGACTTTGTAAAATTTCCTCATTTTTTAATTTCTCATTTGCATGTAGTTAGATGCTTCGTAGAATCGTTTCATTTGCATGGCTTGATATTTCGCGATAATTTACGTCGTTAATTTCGATGATATGATAATGCGAATGCGATCGTGGCGAGGTTTTAATTATCTCGCCCGATGGAAAAAAAGTACGTGGGCCCATAATTAAGTCATCGACCCTCGATCGGGAAATTACGTGCGCCGAGTTGATGTTAATAAGATGTAGGAATGACACGCGTGAAGAAATGGCAGAAATACCTGAGTTGAGGGGAATGAGGGAAAAAAAGCTGAATTACCGTTATTCGGCTTTTGATCAAGATAAGCCGAAAAATGTTGTAATCTGCGATTATTTTGTAATACTGACAGTTTAACAAAGGGATTAGGCAGAAATTAATGCAGAGGGTTTTTATAGTAATGTGGGTTTAATGGAGTGTAATCTTTTCCGAAATTTGGATAAATTAGATTATTATTTAATCTTGGAAAAAATATTAAAAATTTTTGGAACCTTCGTAAATTCCCTCACAATTCTGAAAGTAATTAGTTTTAGCTGTAAAAAGGATTTTTTCGTCACATTTAGTTTAATTAACAGCCACGTCTCGGTTCCATATTTCATTGCCGTTTCGCCTCTTGCCTCGATCCTTCATTTCTCTTCGTTGTTACGGGCCATTGCCTGACGCTTCTTCTCCCGGTGTACACATGCGTCAACGCGGGGCTCGTGTCTTATTCCTTGTCTCGCATCCAGATCCCGAAGCCAAACGTATACAAGCCGAGTCGTTAACACGTGACGCCGGAAACAGCCACATCTATCTTTATCTGTCACTTTTACTAGGCTCCAGAGCTCGATGAATAAAGCGTCCTGTCGGCGTCCGCGCCGATTTCGGCTCTGTAACAACGTGCAAATTGTTCTAGCGACCTGATTCAGGAATTGAGAATGATCGACCAAGTACAAAAAGTCCCAAACTTGATGAATCACATCAATGAGAATGGTTACACGGTGAGAAATTTTTGGGTACAGCAACCATTCGTTTAATAAACTATGAGCCCTCCAAAGTTTAAGGTAGTACAACCAGAACTTAATATATGATAACCAAATGATTGGTTATTGTAACATAAGTATCAGTATTATAAATTGAGCATTGGTTGATATAACAGAAGCTTTAGTTGCCATAACCAGAATTTTGGTTGTAGGACACAAAAATTTGGTGGTTTCATATTTTACTAAATCAATGGTTGCTGTAACTAAACCATTTTTGTCCGTGTAGTTTTGGACAATTCTTGAAAAATGATGTCACATCGGATTTAAGTGACTTCTTTAAGTGATAAATGCAACATTTTAAGACAATCCTCGAAGTGTCTACATATTTTGAAATTAAAAGACCTCTCTAAAAGTATCTTTCCCGGAATTCTCAGTAATTTTCAAGTGTATAAGACACTTAAACTGTCTTTTTCGAAGTTCCGAGATATTCAGAAATACCTAAGACATTTTCGGAATGCCTTATTTGAAATTCTAAGACAGTTGAAAGTGTCTTGTTCGAAATGCTAAGACACTTCAAAGTGTCTGATCTAGGATTCTAAGACACTATCGAATGTCGACGCAATTCTTGAAGTGTCTCACTGGAAGTAATAATATACTTTAATGTTTTTTACACAAAAATATGAGACACTTTTAAGTGTTCAAAACACTTTTGAGGATGTTTTAAGAAAATTCTAAGACACTTTCAAACGTCGGACACACTAATTCTTGAACTGTTTTATTACAAATTTGTAGACACTTCTTATAGTGTCTTATTAAAATTCAAAGACCTTCTGAAGTATCTTTTCTGGATTTTTAAGACGATTTTCAAAGTGTCTTTGAAAATCCAAAGATAATCAAACATATCTAAGACACTTTACAAAATGTCTTACTCAAAGTTCTAAGACACTCAAAAGCGTCTCATTCGGAATTTTAAGACACTCTCGAATCTCTGAGATACTCAGTAGAGTCTCTTATTTGAAATTATAAGACACTCCAATGTGTGTTATTCGAAATTTCAGAACACTTTTAAATGTCCAAAACACTATTCGAGGAGTTTTGTTAAAATTCGAAGACACATTTAAAAATCTAAGTTATTTGTTTGAGTGATAAATGCAACAATTTAATACAACCCTCGAAGTGGCTATTTTGATATTAAGAGATGTTTAAAAGTTTCTTTTCCGGAATTCTCAGAAATTTTCAAGTGTATAACACATTCCTTAAGCTGTCTTTTTCGAAGTTCCAAGATATTCAGAAATACCCGAGACCCTTCTTAAAATGCTTTATTTGAAATTCTAAGACACTCGAAAGTGTCTTATTCGAAATTCCAAGACACTTCTAAGTGTCATATCTAGGATTCTAAGACACTTTTATGTTTTTTATACCGAATTCTGAGACACTTTTTAATGTTCAAAACACTTTCGAAGGTGTTTTAAGAAAACTCTAAGACACTTTCAAACATCTGACACACTAATTCTTAAAGTTATTTATTTGTATTGATTGAAATTTGTAAACACTTTTTGAAGTGTCTTGATGAAATTCAAAGATCTTCTGTAGTATCTCGTCTGGATTTCTAAGACAGTTTTCAAAGTGTCTATGAAAATCCAAAGATAATCAGACATTTCTAAGGCATTCTAAAAAATGTCTTTTTCGAAAATCTAAGACACTCAGCGTCTCATTCGGAATTTTAAGACACTCTCGAATCTCTGAGATACTTCGTAAAGACTCTTATTTGAAATTATAAGACACTATTCGAGCAGTTTCATTAAAATTCGAAGACATTTTTGAACGTCTAAAACACTCCTTAAATGATTTATATAAAATTTGCAGAGAATACTTGAAGTCTTATTTTGAATTTAGAGTCCTTAAAAAGTATCTTTTCTAGAACTCTAATACACTGTCAAGTGTCTAAGATATTTTTTAAAGTGTTTCTAAACAAATTTTCAAGATATTTTGAATTTCCAAGACACTTCTGAGAGTATCTTATTTGAAATTTAAATAAGATGTTTTAAAAAAATTCAAACACACCTTTAAACGTCTGACACACTTATTCTTGGAGTGATCTATTATAAAGTTTTAGACACTTCTTAAAGTGTCTTATTAAAATTCAAAGACCTTCTGAAGTATCTTTTCTGAATTTCTAAGACACTTTTCAAAGTGCCTCTGAAAATCCAAAGATAATCAGAAATTGCGAAGACACTTTACAAAATGTCTTACTCGAAGTTCTAAGACACTCAGAAGCGTCTAATTCTGAGTTTTAAGATACTTCCAAATCTGTGAGATACTTCGTAAAGTCTCTTATTTGAAATTAAAAGACACTCCAATGTGTTTCATTCGGAATTTCAAAACACATTTTAATGTCCAAGACACTATTCCAGGTGTTTTATTAAAATTCGAAGACACTTTTAAACGTCTAAGACACTACTTAAAGTGATTTATATAAAATTTGAAGACAATCCTTGAAGTCTTATTTTGAATTTGAAGCTCTTGAAAAGTATCTTTTCAGGAACTAGAATACTCTGTGAAGTGTCTAAGACACTTTGTAAAGTGTTTTTCAAAAACTTTCATGATATTTTGAATTTCCAAGACACTTCTTAAAGTATCTTATTTGAAATTCAAATAAGGTGTTTAAGAAAATTCTAAGACGCTTTCAAACGTCTGATACACTAATTCTTGAAGTGATTCATTACAAATTCGTAGACACTTCTTGAAGTGTGTTATTGAAATTTAAATACCTTCTGAAATATATTTTCTGGTCTTCTAAGACACTTTTTCTTTGAAAGTTCAAAGATAATCAGACATTTCTAAGACACTTTACAAAATGTTTTACTCGAAGTTCTACGACACTCTCGAGTCTCTGAGATACTTCGTAAAGTCTCTTATTTTAAATTAAAGGACACTCCAATGTGTCTTATTCGGAATTTCAAATGTCCAAGACACTATCCCAGGTGTTTCATTAAAATTCGAAGACACTTTTAAACGTCTAAGACGCTACTTAGGAGTGATTTATACAAAATGTAAAGACAATCCTTGAAGTCTTATTTTGAATTCAGAGTCCTTGAAAAGTATCTTTTCTGGAACTCCAATACACTGTCAAGTGTCTAAGACACTTTTTAAAGTGTTTTTCAAACGTCTAAGACACTATTTAAGAGTGATTTATACAAAATTTGAAGACAATCCTTGAAATTTTGTTTTAAATTTAGAGTCCTTTTAAAGTATCTTTTCTGGAACTCCAATACACTGTCAAGTGTCTAAGACACTTTTAAAGTGTTTTTTTTAATTTCCAAGATATTTTGAATTTCCAAGACACTTCTCGAATTATCTTATTTCAACTTCGAATGTGTCTTATTTGAAATTCTAAGACATTTTTTAATGTCAAAAACATTATATAAAACTAATGTCATTTATTTTTCTTAAACATAATTTTATTTTTTTTTTTGGGGGGGGGGAGTGCATTTCCTCCATCGTGCCCCGGGCACCGAAACGTCTTGCTACGCCACTGATCTCAAGAGCCCTTTTCCCGAACGGCTATGTTCACAACAAAATTGTTATTAATTATTGTGGATTTATTTTTGTTTTATTTGTTTCCTCCTGGTTTTTGTAAACAATGGTGAATTTTTGCTTGTTTCAGATTGTCCGGAGCAACGACACTCGTGGGCGCGAACGGCGTAGGTGTAAACGGGGACGGTGGCGTCATCAGGGGCGGGGGTGGCAGGGGAGCCGGGGTCGGAAACGACGGGGTTGCCGGGAACACGGCTCCGAGCGGAGATTTCTTGCGTCGCAGCCATCCCCTTTCGGAACACGCGGCTCTGCACCCCGCTTATCGGCTCAACTACATGGACCTTTATCACCAGCTCCAGGCTTCCTCGCACAGTCCCAACGCTTCGTTACACGGTAATTCGCAAAAAATAAATTACCCCCAAACAAAAAAAAACCCTCGCCACGCGTAATTCGATGATTGTTGGCGATTATTCTTCGATTACCGAGATCCAGAATGTTTCACGTGATTTTCTACAATCTTTCTGGAAGTCCCTCAAATTGTCTTTCTTCTTGAGAAAATAGAAAATCAAACCATGTAGAAGTAAGTGATAATAATAATGGATAGTACATATAAATAAGGAATTTAGATTTCTAGTTATATTTATTTATCATAATGAAACATAAATCAGAAAATATAAGTATAATGCCTAAGGAAATGTAAACTGTGTAAAGTGTTTTCGAGTTTTTTCTCATTTCTCTATTTATTATTACGAATTAAAAAAATTATTCAATTCTTGGAATAATTATTCAGAAAAAAATCCAACTCCAAAAACGCCTTAAACAATCGAAAAATAAAAATTTTTTAATATTTTCTACGTTATAAGTGACATTTTTCAATGTACTTGGTGTAATTTGCAAAGTGATTGAAAATTCTCGCGAATACTCGATCAAACCCGGTGTCATTTCCTGATTTGGCCTGTACATTGAAAAGTACCAAGATAATGGCTCATCTACTCCCATTTAAAATTATGATCGCGATAACGCAACGAGCGATGCAAAGCTGATAATGCAATTGAACGGTTCAATCCTCTTGTGATTAACGGCCAATACGATACAAGCTCATGCTTATACGGGCGGATGTTCTCGACGGCATGTACCTATAATGAGCCTACGCCCGCATTTCCGGCGGAAGTGACGCCGCGTCGGGATCCTGTCGAAGGCGCAGACTCCACGTGTCCCAAATCTTCCATCTCGAGGGCAAATCTCTGAAATTGTGTTTTCCATCAAATTCTGTCAGTCGAGTTCTGTCAACATACCTAAAAATAAAATTAGTCTTTTCTAGACTGGAAGAAGATTATGTAACTGTGGCTGCTGTAATTTTTATGTATTTTCATTACATTTTTTTTCCTGATAATAACATAATAAATGAAAAAAATAACACACAATATTATATACTTCCTATATACTTATATACTTTCTAATGTCTTTAACTCGAATAATGTGTCTAAACGAATAGTGTTTTTAAGTCTATTTCTCTATTCCACGTCACAAATATATTTCTGAAAGTTCAACATTCTCAAATAAATAATCAGCATCGTTTTTACAATAACAAGAATAATTTCACTCAAGATATCGAATAATATTGTTTTAGGACTGAGTGGCCTGGGACCTGAGTACCTTCTACACGCTGCTGGACCAGGTAGCACAATCGCTTCCTCCGAATTCCCTTTCTCCATCGATGGTGAGTTGATTAAAAATTGTTTACTCCAAAAACTAGCCAATATCCCTTTAATAAAATTTTAGTGTTTCAGTAAGTACTTACAGTTGAATCCGTTAAATGATCTTTCAGTAACATTAGATGAAGTGAATCGAAAATCTTCAAGTATTTTATTGTTGATTGTGAATAAAGTATTTAAAATCATAGTATATTGTGCGACTAGTTGGAGAAGGAGAACATTCCACAAGCGTGGAGTTTGCCGCGCGAGCGTAGCGAAAAGTAAAAGCATTCCTTCAATTTGTGGTATATTGTATGAGAACATCGAAAATGAGTCAATTATGGCGAATTATTATTACATTCCTAACCTCTATCGCAAAAATAATCATTGATTTGAACATATTTGAACAATCATGATTGTCGTTTGTTTACTTTTAAACCATAGAGTTTAATAACAAAACATCCTAACCTCAAAACATGATCCGCTTGGCCTTTATCGATACATATATATATTATCGCGCACGTCCATAGCAATTAATTAACAATTTTCTTCTAAATACTCCGACGAGGCTCGCCAAGTCAATAGTTTTCAGGAATTCCTC
Source organism: Platygaster orseoliae (assembly GCA_030522825.1). Taxonomy (NCBI): domain Eukaryota; kingdom Metazoa; phylum Arthropoda; class Insecta; order Hymenoptera; family Platygastridae; genus Platygaster; species Platygaster orseoliae. Next base: position 4,139 of record JAPYZL010061938.1, on the reverse strand, counting down.
GCATTCTTTATTCATTCTGTGACACTAAACATTCACAATAAACGCGGTTTGGATGAATGTCTGTCACATCGCCACAATGTAGTAATCACAACCACAGAACTTAGTTACTGTCGTAATAGATGTTGCAACTGGATAAGGTTGCAATGATGAATTTGTGTATAGTTCATGCAACCATCTGAAACATACATACACAATTAGCTGATAAAACTATTCGTATTAGTAACTGTAGCTAGAAAAAAAGTTAAGGCACAAAGGTTGTTAGATCTTTCGTAGCCGCAAACCTCTTAATTTCGATGTTTTAACCACATTAGTTTTTTTCTGTGTGGTAGGCGTAATCCGAAGCGAAGTATGACACCAAAATCTCATGTCCATTTTCATCGACATCTTTGACTTCTATTCCAAATACACGTGTTTCGAAATAGACCTATCGAATTTGATCGTGTCCATCTACCCAACCTCGTCGATATGCCTTATTTCTAACCCTGACGGGACGCATAATTGCCAAGGCATGTGAAAACGAGCGTACATTCATTTCGTTGTCGACCATCATTCCAACAACGCCTACGTCGAAGGTTATAAACTGTCGAGCGTGCACGGCAAAGGCGTAGGCTGCTCAACCGGGAGAGCGGACTGGATCTAGATTACGAAACGAGAGACAACCTGTAGGGTAGGCGCTAAGGTGTTAATGAGGTCGTGTCGCTTCGAGTCGATTCAATTATGCGCCAGTGCGACGGCTAACGAGCTCCCCCTCCGACGCCCCTCTCACGCCCCCACCCCATGTACACTCAGAGAAACGTTTATTTACAGTATTTTACAGTAGATATGTTGCTGCTCTTGAAATTTGCATCAGTCTAATTGGGATGGTATCTATTATGCATAATTTTTAGTACGAATTGAAATTTTAGCTTGCTCTTCATATACAAGAAAATCATTGCAATAAAAAAAGTATTATTGGACAACAAAAAAAAACAAGCTTATGCTACAAAATTAAATTTGTTATATCAAACTGTATCAAAATAGCACATCTTTTTTATTTTCCTCTGTATTCTTCATAATTTTCATAATTCCATCTTCTCTCCAAGTAAATTTTTTAAATTTCACCCTCTCAAACCCATTTCTCGCGTCTTCATCCGACTATTTCTTGCTCCCACATGTCCCGCGCAAATGAATCCATCGACGACGGTAAATATTCAACGGAAGGACCTGGCGAAAGAGAAACGCGAGGTTACGAAAAAGTAGCAAAAATGGAAAAAAAGAAACGCGAGCTGGGTCCACGGTTGGCACGAAAAAGGGGCATTATACTCCCGGGACCGCTACAAAGAGAGACGCTGGAAAAAAGGGCCCGCTCGATAAAGTGGCGGAATCCCCCTTCGGAGAAGTAACCGCTCGTTCGGAAAGTATCGCGAATTCGATCTCTGACGCGAATTTGCGAGCGACCGAGGCAGTCCCCGAAAGACGAAACGAATGAGAGCCAAAATGAAGAAGTACTCGCAACGTGTAACTCTATACCAGGCAATCTCCCCAGGCATAGTCGCGTGAAAAAGTACCATTTGCACATGGGTGTCGTTGTTTTAGGCACTTATTAGCGAATACTCCAATTATCCTTATTTTGTCATTAAAAAAAAAGTGGGAGATTAATTCTCGAAATCCATATAGCAATCTGCAGAAATATTAACTATAGATATCATAATAATAAATCGTGGATAATATTCCTGTCGACCATGGTAAATTGTATATGAAAAACCACGAATGAAAAGGACGATTGAGCACGGAAAGGCGATACTTGAATCGCAAACGCGCGTTATTGAAAGTCATCATTGAAATGACTTTCAATAACATGAGCCTCCTTCACTGTCTTCATTACATCGGACCTCGGAATCTGCACGTTTCGATGGGCAACTTGAGAGTGGTTTTGCGGTTAGGTTGAGGGAGCGATGCTTCCTACATTACGTCGTTAGACTGCGGTCACAGGCAAATTATTGCTAAAACGTTCAGCCCGCAAGTCTCCCCTTTTTCCTTTGTCGTCTCGTTTGTTCGATTAAGCGTTATGTGAACGTGTACTTTTTTTTCGAGACTGTTCTCCCTCAAGAAAATATCACAAACTGAATTTTTCACATCATTGGTTGAGTTGTTGTGATTTTATGATGATATTCCCTGACTTGAAATGCCTGAAAATTTTCTTTCCGTCCTTCTTCCTCTCATTAAGTTTCCATTCTATGCATCTCTCTCGCACTACAGTCGTCTTAAACCAGTCTTAAATGTATGTTTGGAAACTCCTGCATAATTCTCAGCCTTTCCCACTGACTTCTGTTGACCTGTTACAACTTCATTAAGCTGCAAGAAAGGAATTTACAAAAGGATTTGAATTTTTTCTAGGTTCGAGAGTAGGAAGTCCCCGGGCGTCGGCGATAAGAGCAAGTCGTAAACGCGCCCTCAGCAGCTCTCCGTACTCTGACCGCTTCGACATTGACAGCATGATTAGATTCAGCCCAAACAGTCTGGCGTCCATTGTGAACGGTTCACGTAGTAGCAGCGCCAGTGGCAGTTACGGCCATCTCTCAGCCGGTAAGTTTCTCGCATTTTTCATATTTTATCTCTTCCAGAAGTCATAAAATGCCTCGTTGAGAAAAGCGTAGCGTTAAATTGCAGTGCAACATGTGCAATAAAATGAATGTTCTAATGATCCAACTGCCTATTTTTTTTACTTATGAAGTAGAATAACGGTTTGAACATGAACAATAACCCCAAAGTTCTGTGCAAAGGGGAAAAAAGTCTGCGAAACATTGTTGACATCAAGGACGTCAGTTTGAAACATCATCATTAAACATGCCGAACGCGAAACTTGATTGAGCAAGCTACCAGCGCCGCCAATACAACGCATTATTTCCACACATCGTAATAAGCCGCTGCTAAACGACGAAATTACTGGCTACGTCTCAGAAAACCCATTGAAACTCGTCCCCTTAGAAGGGCGTAGTCGTTTTTAATCCTCGTGATCAAGAATTATTCGGCCACTTCAATAATGCGCCTTTCGAGGCAGAAGGAGGAAAAAAAAAGCGCCACGACCCCGGGACTTTTTCCCGGGCAAAAATGTCGGAGGAAGAATGTTAATGAAACGGTCAAGCGGCGTCTCGGGGAATAATTCAGGCGCTATCGTAGCACTCCATCTAAATGCAAGTGCGCGCGACGCGCATAGATGGTAATTGTGTGGAACCGCGAGAGCGTCCCTCGCCGTATCGTAAAATATTTACGCCAACGGCGCGCTTTCGAGCTCAAAGATCCGGCCAACAAATTGAACAAGACAAACCATCTTGATGCCTTGGCAACTTGTCTTACCCGGCACTCGGCTCCGGGCGCTCCCGTCAACCGCTTGTCGTCGACGTTGCGTTACACGTGCGCCAAGTCTCGGCTACCGCGCACAATGGCGACGTGTGAAAATTGTCCGAAGGAAGATATCGTCTGCATTAAAGCGAACCCGTGTCAAAAAAACACCGGACACACTCTCGCAGCTCAAATTAGTCAAATTTTTACTATATGAAATAGTAACATTGTTGTTACTAACAAAATAGTCATATGTGGAGATTCGACTATGCAATTAGTAAGAATTTGGCATCAAAATAGTTGAATTTTTCACTTATCTAATAGTCGTTTTTGACTATTTGAAGAGTTATATTTCTACGATTTTCTGCGGCCTGTCCCATGTGCTGTCTCATTCGTATAGATTTGCGTGTGTTCGTTACACATACTAATTAGTTACAAATACTAATTTGATAGTCATTATTAGTATTAGAATAGTCATACAATGACTAAATTATTAGTAAAAATTGACTTCTGAATGAGTAATATTTGTCTTTTTCACACGTACAATATTTATTTATATATAAGTTATATTTGACTAATTAAGCAAGTGAAAAACTACTAAAGGTGTGCGGAATCCCGACTTTTCGGGAATCTCGATGTCGGGATGGGTCGGGAAATGCCTCGGGATGGGAAAGGTTCTTTCCCGACATTTTCGGGATTTCCTGACATTCTCGGGATTTCCCGACATTTTCGGGATTTCTCGAAATTTTCGGGATTTCCCGGACTTTTCGAGATTCCCGAATTTTATAGCATTCATGCTATAAAATAATGAACATGAT
>JAPYZL010061930.1:0-11311 GCA_030522825.1 Platygaster orseoliae | reverse complement strand
GGCAGGGTCAAGGCGATCCTTATCACAAAAGGTTTCCGTTAGCGCTTAAGGACTGCTTATGCACTTTCTCTGTAAATTGTTTCAAGAGACACACGCTGTACACACACAAATTCGTTTTTTTATATTTTTATGTATAAAAGAACAAAATAAGTTTGCAAAAATGGGAAATTTCGGCGTTAAAAACTGTTTTTACGGATTAAAAGTAACGAAAACTTTGATTGTCAATTAAAAATTGGGCGGATGAGTAGCGGAGCGACTGCCGTTATCCCCTCCCTTGCCTACTAGGCGAAGCGATCTCGAGCGTAGGTAGTGTTCTGCAATCCGGACCCTCATATGTATAATAATGGTGGCCATCGAAGTAATTACAAATGACTACAGCAATAGCTTTGTTATAACGCAGAAAATTTATTCTCAACTTTTTTCATCGAGAGGGAGATTTCATGAAATTTACGTCTTCCGGTGAAATTTTTTTAAAGGGGACATTTTTCAGTTTTGTTGAAAATGTTTTGTTTTTTTTAATTGGTCACCTTTTTGTATGTTTTGGAATAATGTGAGTATTTCCAATTTAAACTTATATAATTTTGTGACATTGAAAGATGATCAAAGGTATATTTTAAATATACGTATAATGCGAGAATCGTAAAAGATGGAGAATTTCTGAAAATCAATTCATAAATTACGAGATATTAGTTTCTGAAAGGTGTCAGAAAAATTGAATGGTGAAAACTAGAAATTAATCAAAAATTCGACAGGCCAATTTTATTTTATATTCAAAAGTCGGGCGTGCCTCAAAAAAGGCTTAAAATATTGTTCAACATGATTTCATTTCTTTCCCCCGTCAACGTATAATGGTCCAGCGGGTGATCGAGTGGAAGCGCAAGAAAATATTTCTATTGTCTTCACGGTGCATTATGACACCAGCCCGGGCACCAGCCTACACCACACGCCGTGCATCGGGGAAGAGTTTATTTCTTAGAACCAATATCTCGTAACGATGTGCGACGAAATTCGGTGTAAGTAAATCGTCAAGGATTTTGACAACTGAAAATGAGTCAAAATCGAACTCGTAACATATTCTTGAAGGGATTTTTCGGGGTAGAAACAGTTATATTATTTACGAAAACACAATAATGAAAATTGGCGTTGAGACAGGGAGACGCGAAGGTGAAAGTGAATTCGACGCCTTAATAATAAAATTGGCTTTTCGTTTCCGGTCGTCATTTATTTTGGCCTTGGTGGCCTTGATACCTCGATTAGCGGGAGCCCAAGACTAGAAGCCTATTAGTTACGCTGAATAACGCTGCATTGAAAAACGCTGTTGCTTTAGGAACTCAAGTTGAATCGATTTTTTAAAAAATCTAATCAACGAAACGGGTCAACAAACCTTAAAAACATTGATATCAATCATGGAAATCGGTCTAAAATTGCTCATTTCTATCATCGTGTTTTCGTAAATAATATGTATGATTGTTTATATCTCGCTTGTATGACATAACCCGGAAAAATCACTTTGAGAATAGGTAATGAGATTCATTTCAAATCGTTTTCAGTTGCCGGAATCCCAAACGATTTCTCGTGCTGCGCAGAGTAATTTGTGGTCTGTCGCCAGGGAGCCCAACAAGATGCACTTGCAATAAAATTCTTATTACCATCGAATAATGCACGGAATTTCATTCACTTACAGCGTATGATGCAGCTCATACTTTCTTGCGAAACAATTTCAATTAAATCAGCAAAATAAATAATATGGATATATATCGGCGCGTTTGCCACGTGATAATCAATAAACTGGTGGTTAAAAATATTTTTACAGAAAACGGCTTGGGCAAAAAAATTTTTGTTGACATCAATAAACAACCCAAAAAAGACGACAATTTCGATATACATATTATGCAGGTTTCCTAATTCCTTTGGGTAGGACATTTTGACTTGACGTCAACTCAGAAATACCCACGAAAAAGTTCGATTACAAAAAAACAGCTACAGCCAAAAATTTTTAATTAATACCAATTAATAGCATCAATGAAAATCCTAAATTCTGATAAACATCAAATGCAGGTTTCTTGACTCCTCCTGGTAGGACATTCTGACTTGACGTCAACTCAGAAGTACCCACAAAAAAGATCATTAAAAAAAAACGGCGCCAGCTACAAAGTTTTTGTCGACACTAATCAAAAACCCAAAAAAGACCCAAAATTTGATATGAATTTAAGGCAGCTTTCTTACCTCCTTTACGTAGGACATTCAGGCCCGGCAGGACAGTTTGTCGATCTTTGTCTCACTTCGCCTTGCGTGCGAATGGTAGAAAAAGATACTGAGTGGGTCGAAAATACCCACTCAGACTGAGTGGGTCGAAAATACCCACTCAGTGTCTTTTTCTATTCTGCGGGCGCAAAGGTGACGTGCGACAAAGATGGACAAACTGTCCTGCCGGGTCTGAGGACATTCTGACTTGACCTCAACTCAGAAATACCCGTGAAAAAGTTCGTTTACAGAAAAATGGCTACAACTTGAAATTTAAGATTAACACTCATTAATAACCCAAAAAAGACCTAAATTTCTGGTAAACATTAAATGCAGGTTTCTCGACTCCTTCGGGTAGGACATTCTCGCTTGAAGTCAACTCAGAGTTATCGACGAAAAATTTCATGAAAAAAAATTACTTGAGCTGCAAAATTTTTTTGACACTAATTAACAACCCGAAAAGACCCAAAATTCTGATATATTTCTCAAAAAGGTTTTTCAGTTTCTTCGAATAGGTATTTCTGACTTGACGTCAACTCAGAAGTTCCAAGGAATAAGTTCATTGAAAAAAAACGGCTTTAGCTACAAAATTTTTTTCAACACCAATCAACAACCCAAAAAAGACCAAAAATTGTGATATACGTTGAATGCTGGTTTCTCAACTCCTGCGGGTAGGGTATTTCTGACTTGACGTCAAGTCACAAATACCCACGTAAAAGTTCAAAAAAAAAACGGCTTAAGCTTGGAAATTGTTTTTTACACCAATCAATAACCCAAAAATACCTAAAATTCTGAAATATATCTCGAAAAATTAACCACGTCGGGTAGGTATTTCTGATTCGACGTCAACTCAGAAATACCCGCAAAAAAGTTCATTTTCAGAAAAACAGCTACAGCCCATAATTTTTTATTATCACCCGAAAATAACCCAAAAAAGACCCAGAAATCTAATATATATATATATATATATATTATGCAGGTCTGAGGTGGGGGTGTTTCTAACTTGACGGACGTCAAAAATTTATCAATTATAAAATTTGAGGAATGTTTTAATGAGGGGGTTGTAAGCGGCCTTGAATTTTGTCCCTGTAACGCTGACGATTCACACATGCACCCCGCTCAAAGGGACTGGACTGGCCTTCTCCCCTCACCGTGTTGGCGCGCGGGGCGAAGGGGGGGGGGTGTGAAGGCGAGAGAGGCTATTGAGGCGAGGGGACAATTGGGTTCGGGAGAAATGGACCATTGCCGCTCCTAATACATTGGGTTACGCCATCGACGGATATAATAGATCGCTACTCTGCTCTCGTACAGCCTGACTGCTTTGAAGAGAGATAGACTCACCTCTGACGTAAGTATATCCTTCTCGTCGTCGCTTACTATTGGTTAATTCGAATGCGCACTTGCGCATTTTTGCTCCGGTTCATATCTGTTTCTCTCTGAAGTCTTTTTATCTTTCTCTAAAGCCGTCTGGCTGTACGAGAAGACAGTAGAAGTCCATTATATATGTCGATGGGTTACGCAGTAGCACCCTCCTGGTTCTAATATTCTAATATTCTAATATTGTAATATTCTCTCTCTCTCTCTCTCTCTCTGGCACGGGTCGCCATCTTGGTTCATATTATATCGTTGACAAATGAAAATCGTTGATGTCGGTGATACACCATTTGTATGTTGAAATTTTACGTTTTTTAAGTGGCAGCTATGGTTAGTGGTACGTCGGTGGCGCTCTCGTAGCGAAAAAAAAAGTTGAAAATATGCGAAAATTTTTTTATGTTTTTCAATACGAAAAAATCGATACGTGTTTTTTTGTTAAGTGGAAAAAAATTTTTTTCACGATTGTACGAGTTTTCAAACTTAAAAAAAACGCTGATTTCCACGTGAAAGTAGCATTTTTGAGTGCCCAAAACTCGAAAACGCCTGATTTGAGACAAAATTATCATGAGTAATAAAATTTTACTTACATCTTGAACTTTTCACCTGTTGAAAAAAAAATTGTTTAAACATTTTTACTTAACAAAAGTTAAAAATTGTTGAACAAAGTGATATATCTCAAATATATCAGTAAAATGTTGATTTTTTTCCACAGTTCGATTCACTAGAGATTTTCAAATAAAAAAAGTTTTAGTTTAGAGTGACCATGAACACTAGAATAAGGGCCCGCATCGCCTAGTTGCGGAGCTGAGGCCAAAAGTGGAGGCCGTAGAAATCAATATACACCGTGTTTTAAGTTCGTGGCTGCGCTGCGCAACCCATAGCAGAAAGCTATGGACATAGTGACGTCAGCGCGATTGGTGAAAGGCGCGGCCGACCTCCATATTACGCCTCTACAGCCTACATGGCTGCATAGGGCGATGCAGGTCCTTATTCTAGGGTTTTTGAGAGTGGCTTTCAAGTGGTTCAAAAGATACAGGGAATCAAAGAGCGACGCGCGCGACCCTCGCGATCTGTGCGCTTTGCGCCGTGTCCAGGTTTTAATAAGCGCACAGTGTTGTTAGGAAAGGTTAATATGGATAAACAGACAATTGCATTTTTCACTAAAGAGTAAGTTGCCCCAAGCAAGATGATTATTTTGGCAAAATGAAGTTTCCGAATAATTATTTCTAGAGCTTCAGCTCAATCTTTGTTCGTGTTTCGAATAAATAACAAGTCTGTACTGTTCCCTATTCTTCAGTAGAATTGATAAGAATGTCAACATTGCCTAAAAACGCTATGTCATACTGTCTTTTAGGATTCTATGGCTTTTTATACTTCGGAAAATAAGAATATATGGTCTAAATTTGGAGTGTAGGTCTTGAAATTTCAGTCAGGTCAGATTTTACCTGCATGGGTAAATGGGTAAATTAGTCACGGCTGAAATTTCAAGACCTACACTCTGTATATATCTTATTCCTTAATTACTTCACTTCTAGATTTGTACGAATAGGCCAAAAAAGATTCGATTTTTCCAAATATTTCAGTAATGTACCGGACAAACAATGATTATGAAATTGCCGCAAAAATGCTTCAATGGCGATTCGAAGATTGTAAAACTATTACTGGAACCCAAAAGTTACATTATATTGAGCCATTAAGCGACTCAAATCTATCAATGAAATTGTACGCATCGTGCAATGAAGCAGATACCGTTTGTTTTTTTAAAAGAAAAAGACCCAGAAAATCCAAGTAGATAAGTTTGTGAAGAAGTTTTATTTGACTTACAAGACAATGAGAATTTCGTATATACCACGGTACTGTAATAAACACGTTATAACATCCATCACGAAGATCATTTCATTTTTTTGACTATATTAACCTTGCCTTACAACAACACTGTGCGCTTATTGAAACCTCGACGCGGCACGAAGCGCGCAGATCTCTAGGGTCACGCGCGTCGCTCTTTGATTCCCTGTATCTTTTGAACCACTTTGAAAGCCACTCTAAACTAAAACTTGTTTTATTCGAAAATCTCTGGCAAATCAAACTGTGGAAAAAAATCAACATTTTGCTCATATATTTAAGATGTAACACTTTGTTCAACAACTTTCAACTTTTGTTAAGTAAAAATTGTTTGAACAATTTTTTTCTCGACAGGTAAAAAGTTCAAGATGTAAGTCAAATTTTATTACTCACGATAATTTTGTCTCGGATTAAGCGTTTTCGAGTTTTATACGCTGAAAAATGCTACTTTCACGTAAAAATCGGCGTTTTTTAAACTTTGAAAATTCGTACAGTCGTGAAAATTTTTTTTTCCACTTAACAAAAAAACACATATCGATTTTTTTGTATTGAAAAGGATAAAAAAAAATATTACAATGATATCTGTGATAGGAGGTGTAAATCTGACCTAGAATGACCCGTATATAGGTAATAATACTACGCGCGGCAAAAATCAGCAATGATGATCGAGAAAATTGAAAGTGGAAGAAAAGTCTGAACGCAGTCGGGATGTCTGGTATATATATACTCTCAGTTGAGTTTGACAATTTTTTTTTCGAGTTTTTTTTTAATTATTCTCTTTATCTCAACTGAGATTATTGATATAATTTTAATTTTGACAGAATGCACCCAAAATATCGAGACCAGATATTAACAAAATGAAAATTGCTACTTTCATTGATTTAGATACATGACTTTGATTATTTCCGAATAAATCATTTCTGCCACTACTGTTCCCTTGGTGAACAATGACCTATAGGAGGCCTCTAGGGGGCGTATAGGTACCTATAGGAGAACTCTAGGGCGCGTATAGTCACCCGCCCTGGACCTGTAGGAGACGTATAGGCGGCCTCTAGGGTGCCTCTATTTAACGTATAGGGCTCCTATAAGGCACGTATAGTAGTTGTGATTGATGTAGTTTACTGTAGGTCAACTGTGGGTGACATGCAGCATAATATCCGATCAGAAATATTTTTTTTAGATTACTGTTATTCCATTCTCATACAGAATGTTATACAGGTATTTTTAATATGATATATTATATTAGATTATATAAGTCGGTAAGAAAGCTTTCAAAAAAGTTTCAAATATTTTCAAATGGTTTTATTAAGTTTTCGATGAAAATATTTCTTTCGAAAGATATATGAAATTTTTATTTAAGTTTCCATTATATATACTTCACAGATTTCTTTTTTGACATTATTTGGTAATCTTTTACCTCAAACTTTACGTTTCTAAAAGTTTTTATGTGAAATGCTCCAAAAACGTGCATTTGAAAGTTTTTTTCAACTTTTTTAAGAAATGTTTTCAAAACTTTGTAAAAACAGAAAATGATCCTTTAGATTTCATTTTTCTAGTATATTATTGAAAATGTTAGATAACCTATAGAAATGAACATTATGTCCTTACCTTTTTTTTCGATTATTTAGTATCTACCAACATCAACCAGAATAAGTACTGAAGTTATAACAAACAATTTTCACAATAACGACACGGTTTAAAGCAATTTTCATAATAACGACGCGGTTAAAGCACCGGCTTTGATGGTCGAGTGAATAAGAACTAGAAATTGAAATGGGTAAGATCCGAGTTCGCGTCCCGTCACCAGCAATTTTTTTCTGATTAAAATTTCAGGTTCTTCTTCAAATACATTATCCAAATAACACCAGGTAGTAAATAAGTAACAACATAAATATGTAAGTTTTAATGTATAAAACTTCCAAAAATTTTTTTTTCTTTTTGCTCGTAACCCTCGTAACTCTGTATAAATATTACACAGATATATACGTTCCCTATACGCTTTCTAGAGGCGCCTTATACGCACCCTAGAGGCGCCTTATACGCACCCTATACGTATGTGCACCTATAGAGGACTTATACGTCCGCTACAGCCCCCCTACAGGTCGTTGTTCGCCAAGGGATTTAGCTTCTACTTTGAAGATTCGATTTGAAAAATCGGTGTCGAAGACTGTTGAGGGATAAAATCAGGAATTATTCAACTATAATTATTGAGAAATAACTCACACAAATGTTAGTATAATTAATTATTAATGCCAAACCTCTTGGGTATATAAAGTTCTTTTTAAGATGGTATTTCCTTACGTTTATCAATTATCATAACCAAAGATTATAGAATAAATTTTCGGAAATCAGTATACAAATTTATATAAGTCCAGAAAAAAATATTTGGTAACTAGCAGTTGATTAGCAGTTTAGAAAAAATTATTTATATTCCCCCCCAAAAAAAATATTTTCAATGTAAAATTTGGAGATGGGGGTTATCGTCTCAAAATGTTTCCAAAAAAAGAACCCAAATCTTTCGCATGCGCTCAGTAAGGGCTGAAATTCATTTGAGTGATTTATGATATAAAATTATACATTCAAATGTTTCTTCTAAAGATTCTATACATTTAAAATACTTCAAGATTTTACGTGACCTTTTGCTTTCAGTAAATCTGGACTCGAGCATTTCCTGCCCAGTTCCACTAACAAATCAATGGCCCACGGTCGTGGGCCTAGGCGAGGACCACGGCAAAGCCATTATTATCAAAAAAAAATGAACATAACTTAATTCGTTTACTTCAAGTTCATTTACTAATTAAAGAATAGATGTCAGGGTCTAAAAACCTTCGAGGTTTCCTAAATCTATCGTACTTACAATCTCTAAACATTGATTTTCATCAATTTAGCTTCAAACGCTTTTCTTTCATCCCTGCGTTTTCTATTTTGTCGTATCAGGAAGTTTTTTTCAATCAGCTGATAGTCAGTTCTAAGTCTCTCAAACGTCAAACAAAGTTAAACCTTCGAGTATACCTATACATATGATTGAACATATGGGCCATTAAACAAGTATATACCCTATATACCTATATTGTTGTTTGTGATTGTGAAATGTGATGCGTGATATGTGATGATATGTGATCTGATTTTAAACACGACCAATACGACCGCGGCTGCTAATAGCAGTGTTAAAATCACTACATGTGAAGGAGACTTTACGAAAGCACAGTCAACAATCAATCAGCTGTTGTACTTTTCACTTATTGTCAATGATAAAATAATAAATAAAATAAATATAAAAGTAAGACCAGTGGAGTTCAGAAGGATTTGGGGCACAAAAAAAAAAAGGAATTTTTTTTTCATCAGATAAGTTTTCGCTTTATTTTGTGATTAAAAAAATTTTTAGTTGTCAAATAAACTTTGTTTACTTTATGAAAGAATTTTTTCCCGGATTTCCATGGATCCATGAGTTTTAGGACTAACTTGAGGATTTTGCTGGCTACGAGGAATAATTCCAAGTAAATAATCGTTTTTAGTGCCACTCGAGTTAAAGATAGTTTCGTGAGGTTAAGTTGTCATTTGAACAATGTTTTATTTTCCAAACTTTGCAAACTCGCTCATTTTTCAGGCTTAAGTGTTAAAGGCATCAATATTTTGTATTTTCATGAATTTTGGTAACAAAAGTGATTGTGTTAACATTTGTAAATAGTGATTAATAATTATGTCAATGAGTTATTCAAGCTCGTTTTGATAAAAAATTTTGTGTAAATAAATTCATGTTTTTGACAAACCAAAATTTTTTTTTGATTTCGGTACCGATACGCTGATTTTTCTAATCGAATTATTTCAAAAATTAAAGCTCAACAGAGGTGGCTCAAATGAAGTAATCGAAAATAATTAAAGTAATATTTTATCAAAATCATGAAAAAAAGAAATTTTTATATCGGAAATATTTCAAGTTTTGATGTTTTTAGTGAAACACGTCAAAATCGAAATAAATCATGACAGTTAATCATGAGTCAAAATTATTTAAATTTCGACACAAATTTAGTTACCTACTTTATTTATTATTTTCCTTATTGATATAGAGTGAATTATATCGAAAACTAAATGTTTGAAGTACATATTATCTTTTCAAAAATGTTTTTCTATGATTTTTCAGTCGTTTGTCGAAAAATTACTTATTTTCTTATAACTCACACAATTTTCAGTGAAGTGATATTTCAGAAATTGTAATTTATAAATATATTATATTTCTATAACTGCTTGAAAACGCAATAAACTTTATTCATTTAGGGGAACAATTATTATTTGTTTCAAGTTAACAAACAAATTTACAATTTTTGAAATTTCTCGTCCAAAATATGAAAAGCACGAACTTTCTTAAAGTTGAAAAAAAATTTCTGTTAACTTAGTCGTCATGTAGATAACACAGGCCCACAAAAAAAAGTGGAATGAACTCAACATGTGAGTATACTATCTCTATGGATTTTGAGCCGCTGAATCCGAATCCGGGCTCAGAATTTCCCCTGGACCCCCCAGTTTTCCCTTAGACTAGGAGAAATTCATAAAATCTCAGAAATTTCAGTATCTAATAAAACAATTTCAATCGCCGCAATATAAAATAAAACGATAATGTTTTCACGTATCTCGAGTCACTTAGTTTGAATCTCACTTTAAAATTTACCAAGAATACATTAGAATTTTACTACACTGAGAGAAAAATCGACTTTTCAAAGGATGAAACTTTCCTCCTTTAAGAGCAGGTAGTAGTTTCATCCGTTAAAAGCATGTATTTTGTCGGTTATCCCGTGAAATCACCTTTCAAAAGGAGGAAATGTATTCACGAGATAAAAGGAATGGTTTCGTTTTTTAGCCACGTGAGCCTCATTGTTCTAAAGAACGTCGTTCGTCCTTTAAACAGTCGGAATTAGCCCGACCTCCAAACCGACTGTGATTAGTTGCAATCACATAATAATCAGTTGTGATCATGATAATCATCAGTCACAATAAATCATATTGTATTATTTGGAGGTTTGGAGTCATTGCAGAGTTTCATCGGTTCAAACTGTGAATTTCGTCCATTCCCCCTCCCTACTCTCGAGCTCTCGAGCCTTCTTGATCCCTAGAACTGCCCATGAATATTGCTTTAGAAGAAAAAGAAAAGTTACATTTTCAAATGTGTGTCGATGAATCTTTTTGACATTTGTTTTTTCTAAAAAACACTTGCAATACTATCAACCATAATGTTGAGTTGTTAGATAAATGCAAAATTAGGGTAATAAAACTGCAGCAAAAAAATGCAGTATTATTAAAAAATTGATAAATTATTTTTACTAGAAACTAAAAATATACAATTATTTGCTTTTGTAGAGTTATTTTTATAGTCAAGATTTTTTAAGTAATTGAATAACAATAATTTACCAAAAGAATTTTTTTGAGCAATAACTTTTTTGATCATTAAATAATTTAATGAAAATTAATAATTTTAAGATTGATTAATAATTTTTTGTCAATAAATATTATTCTGTAACGTACAACTTTACCTGTTTCATTTATTTTTTAGATTGAATTTCATTGAATTATACATTTTATACACGATCTTTTCACTATGTACGGAACATTTAAAAAAAATTACGTCTATGCAAAAAAGAAATATTTTGCATAACATATAAAATTATACAGAAATGATAGCAAGTAATGTGAAATTTTTCAAAATTATGGAGGATCTTAAAAACATCTAGCATCATTATGAAATATTACAAAAAATTTTAAGTATACAGGGTGCGCCACCAAAATCCGGACAAAAAACCATTCAATATTCCCACGATAATATGCTTCAGAAAGATATCGCTTTCAGTGTCTGAATACC
>JAPYZL010061916.1:0-26568 GCA_030522825.1 Platygaster orseoliae | reverse complement strand
CCATCGATGACAGCTAGAATTTCGGTTTTGGCAGAACTGCAATGCCAAAATTCGGGGAGGGTGGCAACTTACAAAGAGTGGCAACTTACAAAGAATTCTCCTACGAGTTTCGAAAAAATACGTAAAGTACAAATCGTAAAGTTGAAGTAAAATAAAAGTTGTGAAATATAAGTAGAAGTAAAAGTTAAAGTAACGACCAAGTCTATTTCCAAAATATGAAAATACTAGAATAAATATTCTTGAACGAATGAAAATAAACTTTACGACATTCGTCTATAAAAAATTTTGTTACAACGCCCCCGACGTCGCCAAATAAAAAATCCGACGTTTTCACGTCAGAGCACTGTCTGAAAGTAAAATAGAAAAAAAGAAAAAAAAATTGAGAATGTTATGACAGCTTCCTTTTTTTCGCGATTTGTTATTCCACAGCGAGTCAGAAAATCAGTGCCCGTTCATCGCGCTTTCATTCGGCTTGAATAAAAAAAGGGATGCGAGGTGTCGCCGGCGATTATCTCATTATTGAAAGTGAGAGAAAGACGGAGAATTAAAGCGGACGTCGCTATCATTGCGATCTCATTTCGAGATTGGCATCTCGCTACGTCACATGTGCAAACTGCGGACACGAAATCAGCGACGCATTTATCTTCGTTCGAGAGATACAACTTAACTCCGATTACGAAAAAATTTTCTTTCGTTCCAAACACAGAACTGGAAATGAAAAAATTAAGCGTTTTTCAATGTTTACAAAGTTTACGATGTTGAAAAATCACATAAGATTTTTTTTTGAGATTTACCATCAATGATTTAAAACCCTTAACAATCGTCGACAAAAAAATTCATTAAATCATCGACGATGGAATTTATTGTTTAAAAAAAAGGTTGAACTTTTAAGATTCTTGTAATGAAAACTTTTTTTATAAAATTTCATTTCTTGTAGAAATGTTTACAAGAAATTGTATAGCAAATTCAAAATTTGTTATAAAAGTGTCACTGGTTTTTACAACAAGTTTTTTTTCTTATTTGAATTTTTCAAAATTGACCTTATTAGAAATGTCTAATTGTTGTAGGAATTTTGCCATTTCTCATAATCAAAATCACTAGTTTATAAACATGTTTAGAAAATTTCTTGATGGAGGCTTCTTCGAATTTATTTTTTCAAGGTCTTAAACTATTTTTTGTGAACCTCAGAAAAAAATGTTCGTGTGATTTTTCAACGTTGTAAACCGTATGAACATCATTTTAAAAAATACTGAGTAATTGAAACATTTTCTTAGCAACTAAAATGCGGATGTTTTTATCCTGGAATAAGTTGCACGAATTTCTGACTACTTCGAGACATTACTTAACTTTAAAATTCTGAGGTTTTTTAACTTTTTTTTTAATATCATAACCCAAAAAAAGTTTTTCGAAAGTTTAAAAATTTTTGAGGGTAGTTTTTATGGCTTACTGTAACTTTATCTTTCTTCACTTTCGTATCGTCTTGACTCGATTTGGGATGGAATTTTCTGTTTCCTGTGTCGCGATAAATAAACGCGACCGAATGAAAAACGATAAGCCTCATTATAGCATCGCGAAGGTATTGATTATTCAGTAGCGCGGATACCTTGACGCCATTTATAGCGAGTTTAACGATGAAAAGAGGGGACCCTGCCGGAAACTTGACAACGCTCCTTTCCGAAGGGCAGGATAAGAATTCCAGTACGCGAGGTTTATCAATTAATTAACGAATCAGTTTTTTAAAAAGTGGCAACTCATAAGAGAGGTCATACATGAAAAGATTTTTATTATTTTAGGGGTAAAACATGTTATTGTTCAAACACACTCTGAAATTAAAATGAAATTATTTACTATTTCAGATGAAAATGTAAAAGTAACGATAATAAGTAACGTAAGCAAG
This sequence comes from Platygaster orseoliae, assembly GCA_030522825.1. NCBI lineage: Eukaryota > Metazoa > Arthropoda > Insecta > Hymenoptera > Platygastridae > Platygaster > Platygaster orseoliae. Next base: position 24,671 of record JAPYZL010061916.1, on the reverse strand, counting down.
AAATTAGATAGTTAGTGTTGAAAAATAGTAATGATAAATAAGAAAAAAAGTAATTATGATTAAAAATGTACTTAGGTATTGAAATCTAGAGAACGTGAACAATAGTTTCGTGGAAGTTCTAAAAGTCAGTAATGTTCACTATTATTAATTTTAATAATTGAAAATAACAATGATCGTAGTTCATGAAAAATTTTTTACTTTAACACAATTTTTATCATAAATCTTTGGCTAAAATGACGTAGAAAATCAAAATTCCAAAAACTGTTTCAACTCAATGATGAGTAAATAATATAATGAAAATCTAGGGAAATAATAAAAATCTAGAATAACTTTAACCCTAGAGCATCAAGTTCTATGAAATCTAGATAACAGTTCATTAAAAGATAGGGTGTTACTAATCACACAAATTCTGAAAAAATATTTAAAGAAGTAGAATTCTATGGCTGTATTCTAAATAATCTGAACAATTACCTACACTATCTATGACACTTGGAACTCTAGAGCATCAACTTCTCAAAATCGTTTATGGCAATTTAAAATAATTCTAGAAGTCTTGAAAAATACAAGAAAACATGACAAAAACTTATAAATGTTAAAAAAATACGAAAAGAAAAGAAATTTGTAAAATATATAAAATTTATACATATGAAATTTTTCCAGAAATCTATGAACTATGAACTATGAAAAATCAATCGAAATTTATTTACTAGTTCATTGAATTCTCGAAATCTGTATCGCAACCTAAAAAAAATACTCAAAATACCAAAAAATATTAAAGAATCCTTAAAAATATTTTACATACAAAAAAAAAATAGGAGGAATACCAGAATTCTATCAATATTTAAAAACCACGTAGAAATTTGTAATTTTCTCGAAATTTCATGCTACTTAAAATCATAGAGAATATAAAAAATACGGAAAATCTCTATGGAAATACATGAAAACAGCAAAAAATTATATTATTCATTATATATAATATATCATCAAAAAATAACAAATGAAATATTTACTCTTGCAAATTTACACTTAAAAACCAATTTGGTTGCTTCAAGCAAACGTTTAGTTGTTCCTTGACCAACCAAATAATTGGTTTACTCAAATAAATTTTCATTTCAAACAGAAAAATTTTTTTTGACTGTAAAATATTTTTGATTTTGGACAAACAAATTCAAGTTGGCAGAAACATCAATTTTTTTGACGAAAAAAAATGTGATAGAGTCTAATAATATTTGTTTGTCTGAAATAAAAATTTATTCAAGTTAATGAAATATTTAGTTAGTCAAATATCGACCAAACGTTTGTTTGAGCTAACCAAATTTGTTTTTCAGTGCATGGTTTTTCAATGATTCTCGAATTTTTCCGTGATTTTTTATCATTTACAGTGATAGATGAATTTGCATGATTTTCAACGATTGCCTTTAATTTCATATTATTGAAATTGGATGTTATTAAAAATTTTATGCCAATTTTCATAATGCTTTATGATTTTCTATCAATTTTTGATATTATGATTGCAGATGATTTTGCATTTTTTCTCAAAAATTCTTGTAATTTTCAATGATTTCTCATTGATTACCCAAAATTAACAATGACACATGATTTTCACTTTTCACGGTGTTAAATATAATTTTCTGCAAATTTTAATTACTTTGCATCATTTTCATTAATACGTGCTTAATTTCTCATCCCTTTTTTGTATTTAAATTCTAAAAAATTATAATCTGAAATAGCGCTAGAAATGCTCAAAAGATACTAAAAAATTCTACAAAAGAAATAAATTAATTACAATTAATTTTATAATCTACATCTTATTGTTCGAAAAAAATGAAATTTATCTTCTTCTCTTTTTATAGTTCCATTATTTAATATATTGTCAGTCTTATTAATATTTGAATATCATGCTTTCCAAAAATCCTTTTTAATCTCATATTTAAATTTTCCACAAAAGGCAATACCAATTTTACTTTGTCAGTATTATTCTTATTCTGATTATCATTCGAATTATTTATGATTTACAAAATCATTTAAATCATTGAAAAGACTAAGAATAAATTAAATAATGGAATTATCAAAAGAGGAAAAGATAAATTGGATTTTTTTGAACAAGGAGTAGTTTATAAAATTAATTGTAAATATTGTGTTTTTTTCTTATGCTGGACAGAAGAAACAACATTTGAAGGGTGAGGAATCAAAAGGGCCTAACCCACATTTCCATAAGGCGGTTTTCTTATGTAATAGGCGAAGAAAATAAGCGTCATCAAAAAGTGAGTTAGGCTCTTTTGATTCCTTACCCTTCATTTGTTAGAGTCCAATAAAATTTGTTTGTCTGAACCAAAAATTTATTGAATAAAACCAAATATTTGGTTAATCAAATATCGACCAAAATCGCTTTGTAAGTGTTTAAATTTTCTTTCCGGTAATTTCAGCCTGTTGGAAAAATAGAGAAAAATAAAGAACTATCCATTATTTCAAATTTAGAGTGCGACGAAATCTCGCGCACGCAGAGCCGTAGGGCTCACGTGCTGCCTGCCCCGGCACGCACTCGCGGAATAAGGAAATGGAGTGCGTGGCGAATCGCCCGGGAGAGCCCTATGCAGATCCTGCAGCCCCGATCAACGGATGCGCTCTTATCTCATCCCGTAACTGTTTATCTTGGGAAAATAAGCGTTTTCTCGAGCGCGGGTACGCGCGCGCTCCCGGGGAAAATATCTCGCTGAATTGATCAACCTCTTCCTCGAACAAACAATGCACCTTTTATCAAAGGAACCCCCCTGCCTCCCGCCCTCCCCGCCCCCCCCTGCCTCGGAAAATCTTTCCTTGGGGTCAATGTCGCGACAGACGATTAAGAAAGCTCACCAATGGAAGTTTTAAGTTTCGATGGTATAAGAATTCCTAATATTTTAATTAAATGCTATGTCTATAAATCAACAATTTCGCAGTTATAAAAAATTCCTTGTTAAACTTCATAATTTTCATAATTTTTTTATTTTCTGTTTTATTTTATTTTTATATCTAAAAATAAAGCTTTATCACAGACAAATTATTTTTTATTATTTTTGAAAACCCGAAAATGATTTATTTTCAATTTATTGCATTCATTTATTAAGTGAAAGAAAAACGCATTTAGAAATTTATAAATATCTGATTTGCAGATAGAAAATTCCAATGTTTAAAAAAAATTCTGTGTCTGAAAATCAACGAGTATATCTCGGAGAAGAGATTTTTTTTTTCGAAGCAACTTTCGTAATCATATTCCACTTTCGATTACACCTGTTGGTGGCTTTTCGCGCAATTTCGTTCGGAGATGTGGAACACGCGGCGTATTCGCAGACGCACGAACGTGCGCCGCACGCAGGTCAGGAACTTGTAATTAGTCTCGCAATTAAACGGTCACGCTCGAGGCGAGTTTTCTCACATGTTTACACGTTATTTGACGTCTGTTTTCGCGGGTGGTCTTTTTCTTCATTATATTCACTGGAAATTTTCTCGCTCTCAAGCATAAATTTCCCTTCATTAACAATTTCACAGTTCAGGCAAATTTTTCTCGGTGGGAAAATGCTGGAAAATTTTTTAACAGAATGGAGAAGCCAAGTTTGGTGCAAATAAAAAAAATTTTTTCATTTTATTTTGTTTGAAATTTATAACGTAATCTCCTTGAAGTTCTGATTGTTAAAAAAAAGGAAATAAAGGAAAATTGATTACATTACCTTTTTATAGTTGAAGTGATGAATAATTATTGGAATTCAGCCAATATTATTCAACGTGACTCATTTTTTTAGAACTTTTTTTGGGTGGATTGTATAAAAGATTTTTCTATTGGTTTTTGTTTATTTTTTAACGTTTTGAACTTTAAACAATAAAAAAAAGTGAATATTTCTTAATTTTATCGTTTCTTGTGTTTCGAAGTTTGAGGATAGAAATATTGAATAATTTAATTTAGAATGTGAGAAATAGTAATATCAATGAAATTCATGGTTTTTGGGATTTTCGTAGTTTTGAACTTGCATATTGAAATATTTAGGAATATATTTAGATATCCAATATTTAAGAGTTCATTCAAATATTCAGAAATGTAAAAATTTAGAATTATTTGAATATAAAAATAAAATACATTATTCACACATAAATATTCATGGATTTATTCAAATATTTGAGAATTTTATTACGCTACTATTTTTTCCACAAGTTATGGAAAATTGAAACCATTAAACTAACCAAAATATTTTTCATCTCCAAACAAGTTTTTAGATTTTGAACTTACTTCATTAATTTTAAATAGATAATGAGATTTTTCAACAAAAAAAAATTGACGTTTCCAGATTTTTCTCATTTTCCTTAACATTTCTGTTGATTTTGCAATTCGCATGAAACATTTATCATGTCAATTATGTAAAAAATCAAAAACAATAAAAAAATTTATTGCTATTTCGGACTTATTCTAAACTATTCAGGAATACAAAAAAAAAAAATTCAAAAATATTCATGTTATACATTTTATGACTTTTACGTTACATTTAGTGATGAGGAGAGGGGAGATTGTCAAAAAAAAATATCTTTATTTTCACAAACGTTTCCTCTTGCACACAATTATGGCTGTTCTATCAAATATTTTGGAATATAATTTTATTATTTAATATTTGGGAATGTAAATCGTGAGGAATTTTCTCAAACAAATATAAAATATTTATGAATAATAAATATTTATTATTTAAATATTGGATATTTTTTATCATCAAAATATCAAATATATATCATGATATATTATATATTTATTATTTCAATATTGAATATTTATTATTCAACTATTTAGGAACTTATTCGAATATCCAAGATTTAAGAATGTAAATTCAGAAAGTTATTGGATTATTTAGGGGCATAATTTCAATGAATGAAAATGTTAATATCTAGTATTTTTTTCGAATATTAAATATTAAATACCTAATTATAATTAATTCAAAATATTAATTATTCAAACATCAAATATTTATGCACATTATTACCTTTCTATTTTTTCCACAAGTTCTTTAAAATCCAAATTCTTACACTAAGAAAATAACTCTGTATCTCCAAAGAATTTTATAAATTTTCGACTTATTTCATGAATTTTCTATAAAAAAACTTTCAAATTTCCAGATTTTTCTCATTTTCCTTACCATCTCTCTTCATTCCGTAATTCGCATGAAATACCATGAACAATAACCAAAAATCTCAGAACTTTCTCATGTCCAAAAAAAAAAATTTGATAAAAAATTCCTCCACTCGACACATTATTCACAGAACGCATGTAAAAACCGTCAACGCATTGTTATTTACGTCTTTTGCACGTATGAAAAAACCCTCGACAAAGAGCTTTTTGTATGAAATCGTGTCGTATATCAATCGAAACGTCGTTCAGGGCACGAGTTGATAAGGACTCGAAAAATACGCCCGTTGTAAAAATCTACCTCGAAGACGCATTATCGGGTCGTTACTCGAACTCTAAATCTCCGAAACTTGAGTCTCTAAAGGTAAGAAACAAAGATTTTATTGTGTCTCTGCTTTTGAAACTGATTAAAAAATAATATTAAAAAAAAGGGTCTTGGAGGTTTCGCGTTTCTTTTCCATGACTGCGGTGCCAACAATATCATGGATAGCGTTATATTCGAATTGTTTATTCGACAAATGTCTCGTGTTGCCGACATCGAGCGCAACGAGAACACGATAAGCGACGTTATTTGACGCCACGAGACCTTTGTCTTCTCTTTGAGCTACGCTGATTTAGCAGAGTTGGGTATGGGAATTTCTGGGAATTGCTAACGTTCGAATTGAGACGTTACAGAAACGTTTTGCCATTGGTGGATGCTATAAAAGAAGAAGTTGGGAGGGAAATCTTTGAGATTCATTCTGGACCGCAGCATCAGTGGGTATAGTGAACTTGGGCGGTAGTGCGGTCGCGTCGCGAGGGTTTTTTGATTTGGTTTTCTGTTTTGTGAATGCTTTTGGGGGTTTTTCTGGTGTTTTTTGAGTTTTTTAGAGGATTTGGAATCGGTAGTTTCAAATTTTGAGGAGTTTGATTAAGTAAGGGATCGTATGATAGGGCTTTATAAGTTTTTTTATAAATTTGTGTTGTTTTCTCGGGTCGTGACAGTTTCATGATTTAGTTTTCTGGTTTTTCAATGATGTTTGGGAATTTTCCTGGTGTTTTTTGAGTTTCTTAGAAGATATGAATTTTAATTTCGGGAATTTTAATTGAATTCGGGGATTGCATGATGGGTTTTTGTGATGTTTTTTTATTTTGTTTAGTTTTGTCGGGTTGGACGTTTAGTGCGATCGCGTTGAGAAAGTTTTGTGATTTGGTTTTCTGTTTTTTCACTAATTTTTGGAAGTTTTTTTGGCGTTTTTTTAGTTTCTTAGAGGATGTAGAATCGGGAGATTTAAATTTTGGGAATTATTTTTGATAAGGGGATTTTAAAAAAGGGGTTTTTTAAGGTTAGGTTAGGTTCGGCCTGAAGTGCGGTTTTCGGACTCGGTGTTTCTTGTTTGAATGATTATTAGTGTGTTTTACGATTCTAAAAAGAATTTTGAGTAATTTTTTTATTTGGTTTAAATTTTTTTTTTGGGGGGGGGGGTTTAACTTATAGTTTTCTGGATTCATTTCTGTTGTTTGAATGATTGCAATGAATTTCGAAAAGACTTTATAAAGATTTTTGAGTTTTTTCATTTTTTTTTGTGTACTTTCTTCGGGTTGGGTTCGATATTTTTGTTGTTTCAATGAACTTCAGATATTTTTTTATTTTTCTGAAATATTTTTTAGACACAAAATCGGGGTGTAAGAATATTGAAAATTTTATGTAATTTTCAAAAAATGAAAAAATGATTTTTAATTTTTTTTCTTGTGGTTTCTTTGAGTTTTGTTGAGGGTTTAGGGTGGTTTTTGAATTGAATTTCTTTCGTTTAAATAATTGCAATTAATTTTGATACAATGTTATAATGCCTTTTGAATTCTTTTTTTCATAATCACTTTAGATTAATTGTCACTTTTTTAGATCATTTCGAAAATTTTGTAAGGGTCTCTAAGATTTTTGAATTTTATTTAATTTTTTTTTTTTCTGTTTTGTAATTACTTCTGGTCGTTTTCGCATATCGCGGTTTCGTTTGAATTTTAGTGCGGTTCCTGAACTTTTTTTCTCTGTATAAACAAAATTTTTTTAAAAATTATTTTCAATGAGGTAACAATCTGGCACGTGAGTACAATATTTATTTTAAAAATGCTGGTAACGACAGTTAATTACAATATTTTGAAATCGAGAGATGTGTTCAATGGATGTGACGTTAAATAACGAGTTTTGAAAAAAAATTTTTTTTTCAATACACAAACATGAAAACATTATTATTTACAAGTATTCAGAACTTTTAAAAAAATTCGGATACTCATAAAATTATACGGGAAATAAATAGTAAAAATACCCTTTTGTAGGTGAAAAAATTATTGGTAATAAAAATTCAAAATCTCAGTTAAAAAACTCACGTTGAGTTCAAAATTTTCCAAAACTTGAAGTATTGATTTAGAATTATAAAAATTCATTTCTCAGGCTCTTGATTGTTTAAAAAACGTAAACCATTGTACGAGAAAAAATTATACAATACAGAACAATTACACTTTTCAATGGTCTCCTACCTTATAAAAATGAATGAAAATTCGCAAAAAAATTATGCAATATAAGATTCTAATAAATACATTTTTCATCTATCAAGAAATATCTAGAATAAAAAAACCAAAATTTCAAGAAAATACAAAAAAATCTCACAAAACTGACTAAATTCCAAATCTCTGAACTTTCAGTAAAATTTTAAACAAATGAGTGAATTTTAAAAATTACTTTCTCAAGCATCTCCATTGAATACATCTCGATTTTACCTTGTTATTTATAAACATAAGATCCAACTTTCGTCTTCTGCAGCAAAGTTACCATTTCGATAAATTACGACCGTGTTTTAACAAGTGAAAACAAAAATAGCATGCATAGCGCATTTTCATTCAAGCAATTAATTTAATAAACTATTTGACCATCCCACTTTTTTCTAAAGAAAGTTGCTTATTTCTCTCTTCATAACTGAAATTGCATGTGATAACAAACACACTTTTTCCGTCTAATGTATGCTTTTTACGATCTGATTGTTCACTAACTCTCAAACTTACTTTCGACTGATTTTCATTATTTAATAACTCTATTTCTATGTTTTATTCAATTATTCAGGTTCTGAATGCTTTATTATTTTCAATTTCTGTCAATTTTTCAGAATTTAAAATAATTTTATAACATTTTTACATATCTGTTGTCGCAAAAAATTTTGTTACATAAAATCTACAAAATTTCAAAATTATAGATTTTCTTCTTATTATTTCACTACACAAAATATTCGAAAAATAAAATTAGCAGTGAATTTATAGAATTAAAATCTTTTTCTGTTAAACTGAAAAAGGTGAAAAAGCTGCAAAAATCACACTCAGTAATTCGTTTCCTGCAAATTCTACTTCCTTCATCCAAGAATGTTAACTCTATGCAGCTTGTTTAACCAATTCATACGTCGAACGAAATTCCCATTCACTCGCCATATTCAATATCTTCCAACATCAACTTAATGACTTTTAGGCGGTTTTTTCTTACAAATCCCGCTGAACTTAAGGAAACGCTTTATTTTTCTCATAATTTTTGTCGAAAGGCAACGCCACACCGGAAGTGTCAGTTTCCCGCAAAAGTATTTGTTTTCACTTTCGCCTAAACAAAAGAACAATCACATCATATAATTTTCCTGCTCCGCAAGAAATTTAACAACCTTTTTTCGACTCAAATTAACGAAACAGTGTGAGAATTTGATTGTGACAATAAAAAAAAGTCATTCCATTGATTTTCTCCTGTTTCTCATTAAATTGCACGATTACGTAAATATTAAGTTACTTTTCCTTCAGCCTCGAGTTTTTTTATTGTTTTTCAATGCAGTTTTTAATTAAAGATTCCAGTTTCTTCCGTTTCGCGATATTTTTATATTGCCCGTCGAGTCGAGAAAAAACAGCCATGATATTTTTTACAGCGAGAGGATAATAACAAATACCCGTTGCTTTTTTATTAAACCGATCGGAAATTTGAATATAGAATCGCGGAGAGTTATGAATAAAAGATGGATTTGAACAAATCGCATAATTTCGTGGTGCGTTGAGTAATGAACATAACCATTCCTGGTATTAGAGTTCAATTCGAACCCGAATTATGTATAACTGTTTCTTGCTCTAGGAGTTTGACAAAGAGAAACTTGAGTGAATTATATTTGTAAAGACTGGAACAGTTGAGAAAGGAATTTTGAGAAAAAGTTTGAGTTGATGCTCGAACAATTTTCCCGGATTTCCTTGATACGAAACGCGATGGTCGAATAAAGACGTATCGAATCGCGCGATAAAGCCGTAAAATGAGAGAGGGCGAGATGGGAATGTCGACACGATCGTAATTATTGTAATTACATGTTAAAATTTCAAGTGCTCGTGGACTTTGAAGGTTACAATGCATATATCGTGCAACGCGCGCGAGACAATTGCCACGCAAATGTGCGTTTCCATATACGCTTATTACCGAAGATTGCCGCGTCCTTCCTCGGTTGCGTGCCGCGTAAATGGCCGCTAATTGACCCGCATTTTCGTCGCCTCTCCCTTTTTTTTCTTTTTTTCATTCCTTATTTATATCTTCGGTGAAAATAAGAGTTCGTTTTTTGATTTGCATACTCGAAAATGCGAATTTTGTAATGAACCTTGAAAATTCCGTGGCGAGATATCAAAGGGTTACAGAAATCTCATTGCATTAATAATGGGTCATTATGAATATATTTTTGTGAAGTTTATTCGAATTGATAGAAAATGAGTGATATCGAAACAGCTGCTGAAAGACGAATTGAATTATTTATTATTTGAAGTAAAAAAACAAATAATGTGAGTAGGAAATTCGAAACATAATGTTGAAAAATATGAATCATAAATAATAGTACGAGTAAGAATGAAGTTCTAAAAGTTGAACGATGTTCAGAATTCCCAATTATTTTACTAATGAAGAAATTAAAATAATCTTTGTTTAAGAAAATTTTGTTCTAAAACAGAATTCTGATTCAAAATTTTTAGCTAGGATTACGTGGAAAATGAAAATTTAAAAAATTGTTGCTACTCAATGATTCGTAAAGAAAAATTATAATTTACGAAAATGCTGAGGATAAAAAATAATATAGAACCCTTAAGAATCGAGTTCTGCATATTTAAATAAAGTTCATTACATCTCCGAAAAATCGTACAAAACACACAAATTGTGAAGAAATACTTCTGTCATAAAATTCTATGAAAACACTGTTTTTTAAAAAATCCGAAAAAATACTTACACTATCTATAGAACTTGAAATTCTCGAGCATCAAGTTTCAAAAAAAGTATAAAAAATTAATAATGAAATATGAAGTCTGAAAAAAACAAGGAAACGCAATAAAAGCTTTTGAATATTACGAAAATACGAGAATACAAAAAATCTGCGAAATACGAAAAATTTGTGGATACAATTTTCTTAAAAATCTATGAAATTATTTGAAATTGATCGAAATTTGAATACTAGTGCATCAAATTTTTGGAATGTGAATAGCAACTCACAAAAATACTCAAAATCTGTAAGAATATTTAAGAACTTCTCAAACATTTCGCACATGTATTTAAAAAATAAGAAAAATACTATATATCTATCAATACTCGAAAATTATGTAGATATTTATGACTTTCTTGTAAATTATAAAATTTAGAATCATAGAGATTATAATCCTTTAAATCTCCATGAAAATACCGGAAAATTCTTTAAATTGCATAGGAACTCAAAAATACGCAAAAAAACCTATAATCTACTCAGCATGTGTATATAAAGCTGTTTTGTGAAGAATCAGCTTCTATACTCAAAATCATTTAAATTCTTAATAATATATAGTATATATTATATACCATTAACTTTTAGAAATCTATGAAGTATTTAAATAATTTCTAGATATTTTTTTTTTTCAAATTCATAAAAATATTAAGACTTTGTATAACTTTAACTCCTAGATCATGGAAATCATCGAATATTAGAGAGTGGTATACAAATCCATAAAAATATCGGAAAATCCTTCAAGTTGTAAAAATACTTCAAAATAATGAAATTTAAAACAGTTCACAATATAACGAGAAATAAATTTAAAAAAAAGTGCAACAGAAACTTATAAACAAGCCAAATATATGGGATCGCAGGAAATCTTAAAATGTAAAAAAATATGTATATCCGATTTTCTCAGAAATATATGGAATTACTTACAATCAATTGAAATTTAAATACAAGTGCACCAAGTTTTCGAAATTCTTAGTCACTTACAAAAATACTTCAAATGTACGAGAATAATAAAAGTCCTTTAAAATATTTTACATACATGTAAAATATAAGTGATACTTGGAATTTATAAATTCTCGAAAACTACTTGGAAAATTATAATTTTTTAGAAAACTTAAAAATCTTGGAATCATAGAAAATATAATCATAAAAATCTTAGTAAAAATTTCTTGATGTACGAGAAAATTCTTTGAGTTGTGTAAATACTAAAAAAAAATACGAAAATAAAACAAACAAACAAAAAGTACTAATAATCTGTATAAATGACACTGTTTTCTAAAGAATCATTTTGGATACTCAAAACTATATAGCATCAAATTTGAGAATTCTATGAAATACTCTAATGGGGGTATATACTTTTTTTATTTCAAAATAGTTAAACTTTTCCATCCCCACTTTCTAAACGATAATTATAAACAAAAATCATATATGTCAGAAGTGAGGTTATTTCAATATAATTTCCGATCATTCTGAAATTTCGTTTTGTTTCAAACCGTACGTTTCTCTCAAAAAACCGAAAGAAGGAGGGGGGGGGGGAATAGGGGAATCGACCTGAACCGTTACATTGCGTTTTGTGAAATAATTTACGATGCCCGCGAATAAAAAGAGTCGACGTTGCCGAGGAAAGTCGGAGTAATGCGCGCGCGCCGCGCGATATTGAATTACGAGCGTCGCGTTATATTTACGCGCGATTCACGGGCCATTAATCGGCACGGGCGTAGCGTGACCGAGATTACGGGATCGCGAATTTTCCGAATTCCGGCACGAGGCGAACTCTTTCGAGGATTGTTTATGTCATATAAAGTTGAATTCACGCGACCAGGGGGAGGGGGGAGTAACCTAAGAATAAAGTCATTGAAAGAAATCGGTAGAAAACTGAAATAGTTCGAAGTTAAGTTAATAATTCAAATTATGTGTTGGTTTTAGTATACTGTTAAAAAATGTGAAACGTCTTTTGAGCACTTTTATAATTTCCGGTTTTTTTTAATTTGCATTTTTTCCATGATTACCGCAGTTCAAGGACGTAGGGAACAAATGATGCATCCAGGGAAGACGAGTTCACGAATGGTAATCATCCCACGCGATCATTGTTCCTTTGACATTTATTTTCCGAGGTCTGCGCAGTGTTCTAGCAGCTTCCGGAAGTGTTTGCTCTACGCGGAATGCAGATAAGGCTTTCCTCTTCGCGCTTCTTCTTGTTCTTGTTCTTATCTCACTTCCTCTGCTTAGATTAGGCTTTTATTCCTTCCGCTGTTGAGCTTTGTACAACTCCAAGCTTTTTTCCGCCCATTTATTTCTTTCACTTAACTGTGCTTCGACTGGAATCGCTATTCAAAGAAGCCGGCATTTCTGAATTTATGATAGAGATCTTTTTTCCGCGGAAACATGAAATTTTTTTGTTTTTCAACCAACTGACGCCTTGCAAAAGACGAAATTTCGGATTATCTAAGTGAATTCTGGGACTTGAAGATTTCTAGTGAAAAATGAAGGAGAAACTTCCTTGGCTGTTTTTTTCTAAACTCATGAACAACGGAAATATTGAGGATTAATTTTTTGAAATCAGCGTGCGCCGCGGTGGCGTCAGGTACTAAAGGGCCCACTTAATCCTGATTGGCCGTAACTTCAATCGACCATAACTCCGTTGTTTGTGAGTTTTGAAGAAAATTTCTAAGCAAGTATCGTTTCAGATTTGCACAAGGAATATTTTGAGATTCGGAATTCACGTAAATTTTCAAAAACTAGGATTTATAATTATATTTTCTTTTATGTTTTTTCAAAAACAGACACACAGAGATTGAGAAAATTGGTCACACGTACACGGTGGTGGGAAAAACTCAGGAAAACTCGCATTGCAACATTTTTATCGAAGCGATTGGTGCCGCTACGACACACTAACACCCGGTTTTTATCGCGCGCAAATTTGCGCGCGAACGGGAGTGATGTGCCCTAGTGGAAGTCATCGTTTCGAATTTTCATCTTGAAGATACGAAACACCTTTTTTTGTATCGCTGACTTCGTGCTTGTCTCATTATTTTTGTGTCATTGAAGTTGCGATGATTTTTGTTGATTGGAGATGAAATATCGAATTGTGTTCGAGAGAGATTCTATAGAAAAGTAAGAAACCAAATAAAATTTTGATATAGATTCATATTAATACCAGGAAGTTAATAAAATTGTATTGATTTTGGAACAATGTGAGGGGGAACTTCAAATTTCAGACATTTATAAATATTTTCTAAAGGATTGATTCAAAAAGTGAAGAGCTAGACAAATGTGAACTGTGGAGGATGAAATTATAGAAATCCGAATGAAATCCATTAGGATTTGAGAAAAAAAAATACAACGCAAGTTGATGAATGTTGGAAAATACAAAAAATTTGGATATTAGTGTGAATATTGATAATACTGCAGTTTGATATAATTATTATTTCTTTTAAAATTTAATCGAAAACTGAAAATCTAAGACATTTTAGATCCTAGATGATAGAATTAAAAAATTTTGATAGGAATCTATGAAAATATCAAAAAAATCCGTGTAATTCTATGAACAGAGAATTACGTAACAGCATAGTTGTATGATGAAACTATTCTCTAGCAAATTTATTCATGTATTGCAAACTCTCAAATGAGAGATTTTTGAGCTTCAAATCAGGGACATCTATATGAAAATTTCAACAAATATTTGTTATTTATTTATAGATAGTTCATGAAATTCTAATAAATTTCATGACTATTTTAAAATATAAAAAATACTAAGAATATGAAAAACTGATCATCTATATACTTCAAATCTATGTAGTCGTGAGCTTTTAAAAAAAAAACTTCGAAATTCGGAAAAATTAAGTTTTTCATAATATTCATTTCCCCACAAGTCAAATTTTTAATACTTTTTATTGTATATTTTGTTAGTATTTATACAATTAAAGAAATTTTCCAGTTTTTAGTTCTATTTTGATAGATATTCTCAGGATTATATTCTATGATTCCAGGTTTTATTTATTTTTGACAAAATTATAAATATGAACATAGTTATTGAATATTAAAAAATTCTAGTAATTCACGCATTTTTCGATTATGTTGAATTTTCGGACGAATTTTTGTAAATTATTAAACTATTATAGATTTTAAGTATTTTTGTAGGTTGCTAAACAGATTTCGAAAACTCGATGCAATACTAATCAAATTTCGATTGATTTTAAATAATTTCATAGATTTTTGGGAAAATTCCGCCAGTTAAATTTATTATTTTTCGCTAATTTCTTGTGGTCTTGTATTTTTGTAATATTTATAAGTTTTAGTCGCATTTTCTTGTATTTCTCCAGACTTTTAGCATTATTTTTAATTGCTATAAAATTTCATGAATCGTAATTTGTTCAGATTTTTCAAAAAATAGTTCTTTTATTGAATTTTATTACTTTAAATATTTACTATTTAGAGTTTGTGTAATTCGTGAGATTTCGTAATGTTCTAATGAACTTTCATCTAGATTGCTATAACTGTATACTCCAGGGTTCAAAATTATTTTTGATTTTTAGCATTTTCGTGGATTCAAATATTTCTTCACTAATCATTGAGTTAAAACAATTTTAGGAATTTGATTTTCGACTTTATTTGAGCCAAACATTCATGATAAGGATTCTCTTCAAGAAAATTTTTTTTCGAAGAAGGATTATTGTTATAATTTAATAAGTAAAATTATGAATTTCAAACATAGTGATACAATTTTTTCAAAAAGAAAATGTACGATTATTATTACCTACTCATTGTAATATTCATCATCAGTATTTTCCAACATTTATTTTTATATGTCCTACTTTCGTTATTTATAAGTATACTTTCGTTAGATTCTTACCAGAAATTATAAATTATTTTATTTCAATTTTGCGTGACTAAATTTAAGATCATTTTTCTTTATTATTGTAAGTAAAATAAATTTCAAAAAACTATACTCACTCTCATATAACATATTTTTTTATCACGAGGACATCGGGCGTTTCCACGCTCTGAAACTTTTTCTTTTTTCCCCTCGAAGCCCCCACAAAGCGCGACTTTTGTTACTCCTTTTTAATTTGTTTTTCGTCGCCGTCGCGATTAATCCACGCAGGTATCTCGAATCGCTTTAATGGAGCCATTATATCGTTTGACGGAGAATACATTCGTTCGCGGCGATGATTAATGTCCCGGGGCATTGGAGCCGATGGTAAAAACGCGAATTTATTTCGTGGCCCGCGTGGGCGTTTTCACGCTCGCGGTCGCGTACCGACACGTGTTGCTTTTATTTCACGCGTCACGATCCCGCGCGATAGCGACTTTGGCGATTTGTCGTCCCGCAACTTTCTCTCTCCGGAATTGTTTCTCGCGCTTGATCGACGTTTTTCCCGCTTTGTCAATGTCCGAAATTGTGCAACGCGAGTCGAGCTCATTTCTGTGGAATATTTTTCGTCTGGTTCAGATTGTGAATGAGGAATATTGAATTCGATTCATGTTTGGGAAAAACCATAAAATATTTAGACACACGATTTTCACGTCTTAAAAAAAAGTTACAATTATGAAAAACAACTAAATTAAAGCACAACTCGAATTCCAAATAAAACCTTGAATTTACTTCATTTTCTCAATTATTTTCACGGTTCACCCTCAAAATAGTCCTTTTAATCAAGACTCTTCTTTTTTTCCTTTACTTCTGAAATCTTGATTCTCGAGGACGACAAAAATCCGAACAACCTTTATCTGCGTCAAAAGCACAATTTACGAAACAAGAAAAAACGTGTTACTGTCGAGACCTTTCAACCGTGATTTTTTCTTGGCTTCGAGAACTTGTTCCTTGATTCGCGCTCGGATTTTATGCTCTCGTCGCGTCGTTCTGACGCTTTGGAAAAATAGTTTCGGTCAATTGAGCTCGCGCTTTCGGCATGGATTTAAATGCTAAGTGTGGAGTCGGTTGCATTATGTCAATTGAATTTGAAGAAATGAGGAGTGTTATAGCGCGTGATGCGTCGATAACGCGGACCACCAGCGACGTGGTGATATTCGAGTAGCGAGAGTGAATCTGGTTATTATCAAGCAGGATTTTCCAAATTAATGGTTTCTTGAGAAAATAGCGAATTTTCGTTGTTTATGGTGAGTATGTGAATTTACATGAAATTAGTTGCATTCTTGAAAATGGAGGAGAATGAGTTGAAGTGCATTTGTTATTTTTGGAGAAATATGTTAATTCAACGAACGAATGTTGTAAAGTATATATATTTTGTATGAAAAGTGTATTGTTTATTGTAGGTTTGTTATTTTTAATGTGTATATGTATATGAGGATGAATATTTTGTTTCATTATTTTTACCAGGCAGGTAGAAAGAGTGGGGATTCGGTGGTTATAGTTATTATTAAAAGAAGTAGAATTAATATTTATTTCATGTAACAATAATAAAAACATGAATCATGATCTTTAGATTTCATGAAAATACAAATAATAACAAAATAATGATGTTTATTTATCAGATATTCAATAAAAATAAGAATAAAAAAATGTGAAAATTTGGTAAAATGATAAAAAATGTGACAAATTTTTGTCTGTTATTTTCCAAATTTCAATAGATTTAAGGATTCTTAATTACATTATCTAAAAAATAACATTAATCCTGAATTGAGATAGTTCAAAATGTTTAGCTAGGATAATGTTAAAAAAAATGAAATTAGGTAATTGTTTCGACTTAATTATAAATATAATGTGAAACTATATATTTTATAAAAATATTGCGTTCGATGCAAAATGCATAAATAATATGTAACAAGGGATGATTTTTTGTTATTAGTACATTTCTGTTGGAAAAAATATTAAAACAAATAACTCTACAAGATTGCGTATCATTGGAAACGTTGCTGGGAACAGGTCAATATAATCCGTCATTGTCTAGTGGTTAGGATACCCGGCTCTCACCCGGGAGGCCCGGGTTCAATTCCCGGTGACGGAAATATTTTTGATTTTGTAGAAATTTTTTACATGAACCATGCATGTTTTTTATTGTAATAATTTTCGAAAAAAAAGGTATATTCCACGAAATCTTATGAAGAATATTTAATAAAAAAATTCAGTAGGAAGCTTTTTTATTATGTTCTTCTAGAACCATTTCAAATTTTTACTTTGTTTTATATTTTTTGTTAAATATTAAATAATATTCTATGTTTATGAAAATTATATCCTAAATAAATTATTGTATTAAAAACAGAATCAATCAGGATAAAAATTAATTATAATATTTAACATTCTTATAAAATACATTGTTTCGTGTAAATTTTAAAGTATTAAACTAAGTGATTTCAGATATGGTCATTTTTTCTGACTTGCAAACTTAGAAAATTATTGACTAAAAAAAGAAAATAATCTAATAAAGGTTATTGATATTTGTAATAGGTAAATATCTTATGTAAATAAATGATGTATTAGATACTTATTGTTTAATCGAAATAAAAAATATGTCATGCTTTTAATATAAAATATTTTATGATAATTTGTAGCTTTATTGTAGTTATAAAGCATATGCCTTTCAGTTTTTTGAAAAAAAAAGTATATTCCACGAAATCTTATGAAGAATATTCAATAAAAAATTGAGTAGAAAGCTTTTTTATTATGTTCTTCTAGAACCATTTAAAATTTTTATTTTGTTTTTATTTATTGTTAAATATTAAATGTCATTCTATGTTTATGAAAATTATATCCTAAATAAATTATTGTAACACAAACAGAATCATTCAGGATAATAATTAATAATAATATTTAATATACTTATAAAATGCACTGTTTTGTGTAAATTTTGAAGTACTCAACTAATTGTAAATAATTTGAGATATGGTCATTTTTTCCGATTTGCAGACTCTGAAAAGTATGTACTAAAAAAAGTAAATAAAGTTTATTGATATTTGTATTAGATATATATTTTATGTAAATAAATGATGTATTAGATACTTATTGTTTAAGAGAATTGAAAAATATGTCATACCATTAGTAAAACATATTTTATAATAATTTCTAGCTTTCTTGTAGTTATAAAGCATATGCTTTAAAGGGTAATATTTATATCCATAATTTTGCATGATAATAATTTTCATCATAAACATAATGAAATTTTCATTTAATAACTTGAAAATCGGACTAATCCTTGCAAAATTTTTTCAGGTTCTTCTTTTGTTCACATTAATTACAATTCTTTCAGAACTTTTCCTAAATTCAATTTTGTTTTAATGGGGTCTTTTGAGATTTCATGATTTTTAATCATTGACCATCTGGTTTCGGTATTAAGATTTTTCAATTCAACGAATTTCTCATTCATATGAGTTATGTATTTGAGGGTCAAAAATTTTTTAACTACGTATTTTGTATAATGGAACTCGATTTTGCCTTTTTTCATATTTCTTCATTATTTAAACAACTTTATGCAGTTTCTGTTAATGAATCTAAATATAGCTTCCTGAAATTCGATGCTTTATGAATCAAAGTGTTAAACAAATTTTGAATATTTTCAAAGATTTTCAACAGAATGATCTCGAGACAGATTTTTCCGAAAAACCCATCCCAAACATTTTTCTATGTACGCCTCTGTTCGTAATACATCAGTACCACAAACCTGACAAATTTTGAGGAATATTTTCGTCATTTCTAGTCAACTAACAATTATATTCAATTCACAAATTAAATTTAAATTACACTGTAATATACATAGCATTAATATGTATCTATTTTATTAAATAATTATTTCAAAATTATAAATGAATGAACGATATAATAATTAATATCCAACAAATAAAAAAGTATAATTTTTTTTTTTCATCGTAATTTGGAGTATTTTTTTATTTATACATTCACAGATCACATTTCAAAATTGACTAGAAATACCCCAAAAAAATCCTTTTTATGATAACAATTACAACAAAAATTTTTATGTGCTAATTTTTATCAATATTTTAAACATTTCTTACTGTCCTTTTCCGTTGTTATTGACTCAGCATTTCCGAACCCTGCACATATCCGCGATAGTTATTGCATTTTCCACTTATCTCCTATATTGCAAAATAAAAAAAATGAAGAAAAATAGGAGATACTTGTGGTTGGGGAATTCGCATCTCACTATTATAAATAAAAGGCAAATGTATTTTGAGATAGAAACTTCGCAGTTGTATTTAGGGCGCGTCCACGTGACTGTTCGGTCGCTGCACAATCGACCGGTCCGGGTACCGGTCCGCACAATCGACGTTTCATTTCGTGTGGCGCAACAAAGATACCTTGACGCGAAAAACACTTGGGAATTCCTTCACCGCACGTTGAGAAAATCGCTGCTCCAGCGTCGTCGTTTTATCGGAGAATACGCCGCATTTACGTCAAGCATTGCAACGCGCGATAACGAGGAGATAATAACCACTTTCGCGAAGTGTAATTGGATCCATTGTTTGGAAATTCGAGTTGTTATTTCCGATCCTTTTTGTTCACGCGATGGAATAAACATTTCATAAATGACAGTTTTATGTTTTAGTGAACCAGGCTTTTAGTCAGTGACGTTTTCAGGGTTTTGGTTTTTGATTTTCAGGTTTGACAATCGTATTATGATGAGCAATATTATTTTCATAATTTTTAATCGAGAAAAGCGATAGCAATCCAAGAATTTCGCAATGGTTTTTTATTTCTGACTTCTTGTTACTTCCGATAAAAGTACCTGAGATTTTACGATCCTTAAATCGCGGTGTTTATTAGATATCGTAAGAATGTAGAGAATAGTAATGGATTTATGATATATGTATCATAATTTTAATACAGTACGTGATAATTCATGGGGATTATAAAACATGAGCGATAGTTTTCCGTTTTCTTGTTCGCTTTCGTCATCGTGAGAATGTGTCGTGCCATTAAGCTTGATGAAGGTAAAAGGCGAGTTAAGGTTGCAAAAAAAATTTATTTACAGTTTCTTGCATCACTGTGTTTTGCTCTAATGAAATTTTTCATGTAAGTTGGATAATATTCCATGTTAATTCGGATTTTTCTATCAGCGTTTGTGCTTTGAGCAGTGGAACAACTTTCAGCCTAGTATAAAATCCGTGGGTGTTGGAAGGAATGAATTACGAGGCATAAATCACTCTCAGGCATTTGTTTTCCTATTTACAGTAATTTTTATTAGTGCTTAAATTGTGGTTTTCAAATTTGTTGACTCTAGAATGGAAATTGATCGATGATTATTTAAATTTATTTTTGCCGAAGGTACAATTTTTGTACAAATTTTTTGAAACAATTTTTGACTTAAAATTTTTTGTTTCAGGTAAGATCTCGTTTGTCCGGATTTTCGTGTGCTTGTGGTTGAGTGAGTAAAATGAAAATTTATTTAATTGTGGAATCGCAATTTTAGATTGGATTTGGCTACGTGTACTTTAAGTTAAAATATTTTGTGTTGGGATGCAAGATTTTGAAGAAGTAAATGGGAAATTAGAAAATGCGAATTCTGATGAGAAATAAATTTTTTTAGGGGGAAATTTTTAAATACCAGCTACTGAATTTTTTCATAACAATGAACTCGCAATTTTCAAACCGCCTTCTACAAATTGGATTAAATTCACAAACGTAAAGAGTAAAATTTATAGACTTTATTTTGTTGATCGAACTATATTTTCATATCGGAGGTACTTTTTGAATGTATACAGTTTTCGTATTTTTTAGGATTTTCGATATTTCGTAGTGTTTTTTCAGATTTTTAGTATTTCTATGTGTAATCCAATACTCTAGAAGAAAGTTCTGAAGTGATTAAGTATTTTATTAAATTTTTGAAAAACAATACAACCACAGGCTTAAAAAAAACTATTATTATCATGTTTTATTCATTTCTTGTCATTATTTTTTGTTTATTTATACATGAAATATTCATGAATTGTATGAACATTCCAGAAAAAGTTGTCAAAGAAATTTATTTTCTTCGATTTGTTGAAATTAACATTAGTTAAGGATATGATGGGAATCGTTTGATTTTTTTTTAACTCGAGTTTGAAAACGTACATAACTATTATGGTTTAGAGTTGCACATTTTTATTTTTGCAATTTAATTGTGGTTCGTTAAATTTAAACGATAGCAACAGATTTTTGTGATTTCCTAACTACTAATTCAGATAATTTTTTTTCTGTTGCTCTTAAAAAATAATAAAAATCTGTATAGTTTCTAGAAAAAATTCTACGAAATTCTATAAATAGCATAGAATATACAAGGTGATTCAACATGACCTGAGCACCTGAAAAATTTAGATTCCTTGTAAAATTCTAAGACAATATTTCCTGTGCCACTTTTTATAAAACTCAAAAATAAAAAAGTTATTCAACTTTGAAATTTAAACAATAAATGCGCTTTTTCAACAAATGGTGATAAAAACCAGGGACCAATCTCTACCTAAATTTTCTTCATAATTTTCTGAATCGAAAAGTCCTTTGCCACTTTTCACAAAACTCAAAACGAAAAAAGATATTCGAGTTTGAAATCTGAGAAATCTGATTAGTTGAAACTTCTAACTCGAATATCTTTTTTGATTTTGAGTTTTGCGAAAAGTGGCAAAAGAAATATTGTCTTAGAATTTTACAAGAAATATAAATTTTTCGGGTGCTCAGGACATGTTAAATCACCCTGTATAAATTCAACAACTTTACAAAGTATTGAAAATCTGTGTGGATATTATTTAGAAAAGAAAAATATTAAAACATCTGAAATTCGTAAAAATTTTCTTCCCAAAGAATCAAATTACTGGATGTTTACGAAGTTTACAACGTTAAAAAATCACACGAAAATTTTTTTCCTGAGATTTACCATCAATAATTGAAAACCTAAAAATAGCGAATTCAGCGAAGCCCCAAAAAATCATCGACTAAAAATTCATGAAATCATCGACGTTGAAATTCGTCGTTTTAAAAAAAGGTCGAACTTTTGAAATTCTTGTAATAAAAACTTGTTTATAAAACTTTATTTACCGTAGAAATGTTTATAAACATTTCTTTTCATAAAAATTCTAGTTCATAAGAAATGTACGAGGTTTAAATATTTTCTTATAAAAAATTTGAATTTTTCAAGGTCGACCTTATAAGAAATAGAATTATAAGAAATTTCTAACTGTTAGAGGAATTAAAATCACTAGTGTGTAAACATGTTTGGAAAATTCCTTGTTAGGCATTTCGTCAAATTTGTTTTTTCAATGTTTTACATTATTTTTGGTAAATCTCAGAAAACAGTTTTCATGTGATTTGTCATCGTTGTAAACTTTATGAACATAATTACTGGAAGCTTCACAAGAATGAAATTTCCTTATTTTTCTTTTGAATAAAATCTCATCAATGAACACGGAAACAGAAAAAATCTGTAAAAACTTCAAAATACTACTTATAAAATACTAATATAATATAATATAATATAATATAATATAATATAATATGTATATATTTTAATACTAATATAATACTTCTTGAAAGACGCATAGTACACTGTTAAAAATTTTCTTGAATTTCATACACTTTCTATTCAAAATGTAAAAAATCTACTTTTAATTTTATAAACTAGATATTTGAAATATAAATAAAATACACATCTAATAAATGTGTATTAGTTCCGAGACACCTACTTGATTTTTATTCATCTTTCACACTTAGCGTTTAAAATTTGTCTAAAATTTCATGCAACCAGTATCAAAAAAAAATTTCAGTCTCAGTTACATGCATGAAATGAATGTTGAAACAAATTTCATTCAAATATTTTTGTATGATAATAATACATCAATGTCTGAAATTCTATTCACAATTATGAATTAAATTGATGTCACAAGTATAACGTGAATATGTATTTATTTTATGTACAATTTAAAACACACGTGATGTATTAAATTCAAGACACCCGTATAATACACTGTTAGAAATTTTTGTATTATTTTAATAAACTTGTCTTAGAAGTTTTTTACATAAACGCATTTGAAAACCAATATACAAAATTGATAAAGATTAATAAACTCTTTTGATTTTTAATTGACTAGTTCATTGAATTTTTTTTACGATATACAATATACAATATGCAGTAAATAATATACAATATACAATATACAATTTATGAGTCTATTAATTTTCATGTACTACTGACAGATTTTAATATGCGTTAATTGAAATTAATAGATAACTTAATTAGTCTGAGTTTAATACACGTGTTTATTATTTTTAATGTAAACACCATACATGAATGTTAATTGAAATTAATGAAATTTTTAACTGTGTAAAGTTATGTGAGCGTATATATATTTTGTATCTTTTTAATGCATTATAATACAGGGTAGGTGCAGGGATGTGAAATTACCGGTCATAAAATATTTTCTGACGTCATGGTAATTTGACCGTCATGTGACGGTCACTGACGGTCAGATTTTGACAGGTTTCTAATTCAAAATAACGGTCAGGATGGCTTCTGACCGGTCATATGACCGTCAGGGCAAAATTTTAAAGATATTCGAAGAATAAAATGGTATTCGAATTGTTTTTGTAATTAAGAAAACGTAATTCTGGACAGAAACAACTTTTTTTCGCAGATAAACGAATAAATGTTTTGCATATTCATAAATTTATATTTATTTATATATAAATATATGATTTATAATTTCTTCTTTATACTTTAAAAATGGTCTATTAAAATAAGTATTAATCAAGGTTTAAATGTAGCTTTTTTAATCTGTAATCTAATTTATTAGGCTCGCTTTCCATATAATACTGTAGTTAATAAAATTTAGCGGGATCACTATTATACCGTGACGAAAAATCAACCGTAACTCAGGTATGACTATTGCAAAAATCAACTGTACCTCAGGTATGACTATTGCAAAATAACGATATGTTTAGTTTTTACTCTGAGGCCCTTAGTTACCTAAGCTACAATTATTACAACTTAAAAATTTATAGAATATTCAATTCGATAAGTTGCTCAGCTACTACTTATCTGTATCACCCAATAGTCATACTTGAAGTATGGCTTTTTATTATTCAGGTTAACAGGTTTCAAGTCATTTTATAAATCACAATTAACCTTGCCTTAGACGGAGCTGTAGTAAAACAAAGCACTGAATACATTCTGATATCAGTGATATTTAATTATTTGGTTTATTTTGATATTATTCATATATTTGGTTTATATCGGAAAAATTTTTGAACGCAATATTTTTGACATGCGTCATTATTTTTTGTGGATTTTTTTGTGACTGACACGCAATACATG
>JAPYZL010061891.1:0-14536 GCA_030522825.1 Platygaster orseoliae | reverse complement strand
CTTGAAGGGAACTATGTTGAATAATAAAAACGAATTTTGACAAAAAAATGTGTTTTTCTTTGTTAGACCGGGGACTTATCAGCCAACCTGTTAATCTTGGATTTTTAAACTTTCAGGTTTAAAATTTCGTAATACTTCTTGAAGATATTTATTTTAAAAGTAGACCTTTTTTATTTCAAGTTCTCGGTACTATCAATCTTTTTAATTTTCAATTCTCTCAAGTTCCAAATTTTATACTTTCATGGAAAAAATTGTACAATTTTCAATATTGAATTTTTAGATTTAAAAGTGCACAATTTTTAATTTAGAATATATGAATGATTAATTTTTGGAACTAGCTACTTTTTCAGTGAGAAACTTTATAGTATACAAATTGTTAATTCTTTCAATCATCTAGTAACAATGTAATAGACTTTCAATTGTTGACTATTTTCAACTTGACTACTGTAATTCTTATATAATTATAAACGGCTATTTGAATATACTGACTTGAGAAGCAGAATCGTTCAACTTCTGAATACTTGAATTTTCAATGTTCATTATTTTGAGTTAACTGGAATTCAATTTTCATAATAATTCATATGGAATTACTAAAGTTATGTTGAAAGAACTATGTCTAAATTTTTATAATTTTTCCAATTCAAATGTCTGCTTATTTTCTTAGAAAAATTAATGAATCATTTGTTTTCATTTGTTTTTTTGTGAAGTTTGAGGACTTTTGTGACGTAGAACATCTTTGCATGAAAATTTTTTGGATTTTGCAAGTCAAAATTCTTCATGCTCAAATTTTTTATTGAATTACCAGTTTATTAAAAATAGAAAATTTATAAAAAAAAAAAAAAGTTTTCTTTATACACAAGTTTCTACTTTTTATTTTACTGACAATATTAAAAAATTATTTATTTTTTATTGCAATTTTCGAATATTTCAACGACTTTCATCACTCAAAACTTTTTAACAATTACCATTCACTCAAAATTTGTCTACCTCTTTTTATTATTTTCCATCTATGCAAATGTAAATTACAAATATCGTTTCGCTTTCAAAATTTACAAAAATCATTTGAATTCCAAACTAGAGAGTGTGAATTTTCCGGATTTTATGGAATATATTTTTCAATTTGGTTGATATTTCGATTTCTCATCATTAGTTCAATTTCTCATTTGTTCAAGGAGAAAACTTAAGGATTCGTTATTTCAAGAATTAACACAAAAATTTCAGGAGTTTTTAACAGAGAACATTAAATTTTTCTAATTTGTTAAGTCCGAATTCTGGAAGTTTTAATTTTGTATAAAACTCTTGATTTATTGAAAATGAAAACTTGATAGTTTACCATTTTTCAAAAAAATAAATATAGAATTATGAAGGTTGTAATAATGCTCAAAATTATTATTTTACACTGTTTATACTCGAGTTTTTGCGTATTTTACTGACAAAATTAAGTAATCATTTGTTTTTTGCTATTTATATGTAAATTTTGAAAACTTAAAGTTAAAACCCCTTAAATATAACTTTTGAACAAAATGACATTCACTGAAAATTATTCAAAGGATTATTTAAATTTCAAATGTCAAATGATTCTTTATCAATATTTATTAAATGTTTATGCAAACCCGCTATCTCCGAGTCCATGGCAGAAAATCAGACAGTGCTGCAAATAAAAAGTGTTATTTATAAACATTCGTTTAACTCATATTACATTTTTTCAGGGAAGCAATACAATCATTTAATGTAACTATAAGAAATATTGTAACATGTTTTCATATATTGGGCACAAAAAAAATTTTGGCAATACATTTTGTAAATATATTTTCTTTTCATTACAAAATCAATAGACATTGTATTTTTTTGTTTTTGAATATTCTGTATTTATATTTTCATATTCTGCGATTAAGATATTTTTTGTATAATTAATAATTTATTTTCTAAATTAGTGTTAAATCTTTAAAATTATCTGCTTTTTAAAAAAAAAAAAAAACTTCTCACTTTTCTATACTGTAATTTTTACTTTTTAAATGAGATAATTTTTAGGTCAGAAGCTAAAAATTAAAAAAATTTTTTATACAAAAATAGAATTAGTGTTATAGAAAATTATAGTTTTTTTCATACAATTTGAAGAATTTTCTAATAAAAGAAAATTAATTTTTACAAAGTTGTAGGATTTTGACCATGTGAAATTCTTTATGTGCCTGAAGTTTCAAATGTTTAAAAAATAAACGAACACAAAAAAAAACATTGGTTTTTTTTTCTACTCAAGGTTACAGCAGTAAAAAATTAATAATATTGGGTCATATTTGTCAAACATTATTCATTTTTTATTACTCTAACTATCAGAGAAAATGAAAACAACTTTTTTTATTTTTGTTCATTTTAAAACGTTTGCAACTTCAGGAACATAAATTCTTCTGCATACGCCTCTGTAATTTAGATATCGAGGATAACATATCGTATAAAAAAAAATACTCTGGTATGTACATACTATATAAAAATTGACAGATCGATGAAAATAAACATTAATGCATGTGACAAATGGACAATATTCATTTGTTCGAAAACGTAAAAATCATGTATATGAATCGAGATTTCTAGTTAAAATCAAAGTCAAGTACTAAAATTTTTTACGTGGGTTACCCTAATTTCAATAACACAAGTAATCAAGGACGATTTTGTCGAAAAATTACTCACGGTCGCGGTGTGTTTCACCGCGGGAATCACCACTGGCGGAACTGAGCCAATTGACATTATGCACCTTTTTTTCACACCGAAAATTTCACTTATTATCGCGACTCAGAAACCGCTGGGAAACGCGACCCGCACAATTCAGAGTGATTCAGAAATATTGTCAAATATTGTGAATTTTATGACGTGTCTGCTTGCTGCTCGTGTCTGCTTCTTTTCTGCGTAGAAAATATAGATACATTAAGTACAGACATATATTGTAATGTCAGTCATGATATAAAGAATACCAGGTATGTTCTTCAGGTGGACGAAAATGCGACTTTTCTGCGCCTTCCAAAATACCGCCATAGTTATGAGTCGATTTCAAATTTGATTGGTGCATATTTCCAAGATGGCGGCATTTTGGAAGTAATTTGATTGGCTCTTCTACTAATGATGCGCAAGAACATACCTGGTATTTTTGTATCATGATGTCAGTAATATTTATGGTGGGTGAGTACATTTACTCCGACAAAAATTTCCTCCGACAATTTTGTGACCTGCGCGCGCCTGCGCATAGGCACGATATCGATAATGCAGACCTACCTGCATTATCGATATCCTGCGTGTGCGCAAGCGCGTGCAGGTCACAAAATTGTCGGAGCAAATGTACTCACCCATCGCGGACTTTGGGACACCCTGTATAAAAAGAGTACACTTTTAAGTGTCCGATATTTTCTTTTACGAATGATTTATAAGTTCGCACTAACTTCATCCAAAAATCCAAAAATAGAGGAACATTGAACGAATAACAAAATCAATCGAGAGCGGGCGAATTAAACCATCGTTTTGAGACGACTTGGAAGCTACTGTAGTGCGAGAGAGATGCATAGAATGGAAAGTAAATGAGAGGAAGAAGGACGAAAAGAGAATTCTTCCGAGTTTATTCAATTTAAGCTATCATATAGTTAATTTAAATAAAAATAGTTAATTTAAAATAGTTATTAATAATGAATTTGTAAAAAAATTAATAAATAAAAAGTTATATAATTTTTCATTTAATAATTAATTAAATTAAATTATATTTATATATATTTATTATTTATTTTTGTATATATTATATACTTATTATGTATATTCAACATAATAAAATACATTAAATATAAATTATTAATTAAATTATAGATAAAGACTAATAAAATAATTCGTAAAAAAAATGGTTAATTTAAGCCATTGTATAACTTGAAATCATTATTGTATATTACCAGGCGCTTTTCAAGGGGGGGGGGGGGTTGGAGGTTTAAAGTGACGTTTTTTCGCTCGTTTTTGTTTAAAGCTCATTTTTACCTGACTGCATACCTCCTTAATGTTACATCTCAAATGTTTTTTGATTTATCAACATTTTCAAATACTTACACATTCAATTATTGGAATTTTACACGCCCTGATAGTTTAAATCCCATTTTGGACCAGAATGTCAATTACAGCCAAAAGATTGAAAATGAGTAATTTTGTTTCTAACTTTTTTTTTATCTTTGTCTTAATTTGATCATATGATCAACAAGAATATTAATGAATTACAGTACTATGAATACATTATATTTATGATGTGTGAAAATTATGTATTGATTACCTTATTGCTAACATATTAAAGGAGTAAGCATTAGTTACGTACTGCTGCTCTCTTGAATTATTTTTCAACAAGATTATATCATAGTGAACGATTTTTGAAGCATTTTTGGATGCAGATTAATGTATTTGCAAATGCAGCAATTGAAGTTTTCGAGTCTAATTCAATGAATCTTGTACTTTTGACTGACTAATTTCAAAAAATTTGAATATGGCAATGTTTTCCTATGATTCAAAGGTTAAAATTATAACTCCCCACAAATGACTATGCAATTACATTTATTCAATAATATGCTACTTGATTTTTCACAAGCTTTTCCATATTAAAAAATATTTACACATGCTACTCTTACATTTGTAAATATTAAATTCAAGCAACAAGTTGTTACAAAAAGCCTGCCATCGGATCTTCTTCCCTAGCCCGCTTCATGTGATAAGCCTCAATTTCTTCCTCTGTAGGCTTTTTCGAATTATACATGCTGTTAAACGGACGTTCTCTTTCGTCCATGCTCAGGAGCTCTTCTGCCCTTCTATTGGCTTCTTCTTGTTCCAGAGCTTTCTTCAATTTATCATCGTGCCTCTCAGTTTTCTTCTTCTTCTTCTGCTTCTCCTTCAATTTCCTTTTTTTGTTCTTTCGCTTTTCTCTCCTCTTCGCAGCTTTGGCTTTTCCTTCATCTTCAGAAGATGAAGTAGAAGAGTCACTTGAGGATTCGTTGCTGCCTGATTCCTCTTTCTTTCTCTTTTTTGTAATTTCTTGTGTTGGTTCGGCCACCGCTTCAGGTTCATCAGAAGCAGCTAATTTTCCTGTTTCTCCTACGCAATACGAATTTTTCACGTAGGAATGACAGCATTTGTAGCCCCATTGGCCATTATTCCAATAAGATCCCCATACAGATGTATGGTTGTTTGGGTAAACGTCCTCCTCGTACCGTGAACGTACAACTTGCTTCTCTTGTCCTTTGATGATCTGAAAATTCAATTATTATTTCACAAGATTGGACATAAGCCACAAAAAAAATCGTGCTTGTTAAACCGCACAGTACAAGTAAAACTTATTACGAAATACGAAAATTTAAATTTAATTCCACCATGAGAAATTCGTAGAAATATATTCGTACTATGCAATAAAGTGTGCTTCTATTAATTGTTTTAAATTTTTCAAATCTTTTTAATTTTATAGAAATTCGTTATCATTACAACTAATACGATTTGTAATCAGAGTTCATTGTATTGTACTATTTTTTTCTAGATTTTCTTCAATTTTTTTAATTATCTCTTTCATAAATAATGCAATAAACTCAAGTCGAACGTGATTACATGTGCTATTGTTCAACGTTACCAAAATTGCTATGAATTTTTTTGAATCGAGTAATTTTATGTATTTTGATTGTAATTGAAATATATTATGACTTTGAATATTTTTTTGAATTTGGAACACTTACCTACAGTTTAATCAGTTTTGTAAAATGTAATGTTCATTTCTTTCATTGTACTTCAACTGCATGTAGTTTTATTTCTTCTATTTAATTTGATTGTATTTTTCATAACTTAGGTCAATGAATATAAGTGTAATGAAATTAACATTAATAGAATCTAATATACTGAAATATTATTCAAGCTAGATTGATTTCAGAAAACGTGAGAAAATTTTATTTGACTGTATTTAATTAAAAATAATCTAGTTTTTTTAAAATTTGAATAGCTTTAATATTACCAAATATATTGTAATTTTGTTATAATTATTTTAATTTGATTTAATATTATGATAATCATATTTTATTGTCATTATCCATATAAAATATGTGTATCCATCAAATAATATCTTAACAGTTTTTTTTCAGTATAAAGTAACTTATTCATATTTATATATATTGATATATTGAATTATTGTAATTATATTATTGAATTGAAATATAACGAAAAAATTCAAGGAATCTATAAAAACATTAAAAACACTAGAAAACTACACAAAAACTGCATAATTTCACAAAAAAATTATAAACACTAAAAATACTAGCAGTTCATCAAACATTGGAAACCTGTACAGGTATGATTTTTTCAAATACTTATAAAAATAATTTAAAAAACCATAAAACTTTACATCCTTGAACATTGAATTCTAGTTCCACGGAGAAATCTATCATAATATAGAAAATCATCAAATCTAATTAATTTCGAAAATATACAAAAAATACTAAAAGAATTGAAAAGCTATAAAATATTTATAAATCTTTAAGTATATCGATTTCTGAGTTATCCATGAAAATATGCAAGTATCCATAATTTTTTTTTTATTTTGAGTAATTTTGAAGATTCAAGGATATCTTGATATATTTATGAATTTTAATACAGATTAATGGAATTGAAGCTCCAGAATAAAATTTTTACATATAATTAATATATCATATACTTTTACAATTAACAGCAGCTTCATGTTTCTTCTATTTTATATTTTTCCGATACTGTAAGCATTTTTTATATCGTTGTAGTATTTACCTACATAAGTAAATGGATACAAGCATCAAATAATGAGTGTGATGTAATGACATTTTTGTATTGATTTGAAACATAACACTAAGGTTTCAACAAACGTACTTTATATAATAGTTTTCTAGAATCCGATGCTTTCGAATTCAAAGATTTATTGATTGTTACAAATTATACAGAATTTTGAGAAACCTATAACTCTATAGATTGTAAGTATTTATATAGTTTTTATATTATTATAGGTTTTTTTTTTAATTTACAATTTCTATAGAAATATCTAGTATTTTTATAATTTCCAGAATTCAATTATGTAAAATTTCAAGAATATGTATTTTCAGTATTTCTATAGATTTTTCAGAAAACATTACCTTCCTTGATTTCTAGTATTCGAAAAATTTCTTTCTTGTATTTTTTGGATTTTGCGTGTTATTAGGTATTTATATAATTTAATAATAATTTATTGAAATTTTTTTTTATTATTGTTTATTTTTAATAAATAAATTTGATTTATATAATTTGATGTTCAAGGATTTAAAGCTCTCTCTACCAACCATGACGGCATCTTCATTAGTGTCGTCAAAAATGTCGTCACTTTTAAAAACGTTTATATACGAAAATTCACTGCAGAAATTATTATCTAGTTCATATTCTATCTCCTGAGTAAAAATATTAGAATTTGTCACATTAATGTGCTCTAATGACTATTTATCATTGAGTAATCACAAGCCACTTCATGACGACCAAAATGTCGGCAAGATATGACTGAAAAAGATGAACAGTATAACATAATATGGTAAGACATCGAAGTGTAACATAATATTGTATAATAATGATAATAATAATAATAATGATAATAATAATAATAATAATAATAATAATAATAATAATAATAATAATAATAATAATAATAATAATAATAATAATAATAAATGTCTAAAGGGCGTTTCATGATCATAAATAGCAAACAAGTTTTCAAAAAAAATTTTGTTGAAAAAAAAAAATTTCGAAAAAGTTTTCGAAAAAAAAATTTTTTTTGAAAAAAAAAAAAATGTTTGAAAAAAAATAAAAAAAAATTCAAAAGAAAAATTTAAAAAAAAAAAAAAAATTTTTGTTGAAAAAAAAAATTTGTTGAAAAAATTAATTAAAGAAAAAAAACTTTTTTTGAAAAAGGAAATTTTTTTGAAAAAATAAAATTTTCGGAAAAAGAAAATTTGTTTTTTTTTCGACATTTTTTCGAAAAAATACAGGATACATCAGCAGCCGTATCACGGACGACATATCGGCATTTAAGTCGTATGCCAATGTCAGTGACGATCAAAATGACGGTTCGGAAATTGCTCAAAACGACGTCGGCATATGAGTGGGAGAGTTTCATGTCGTCATGGTTGGTAGGGGTATGATATTTTTAGAAATTTTTATAAATATTCGAAAAAGTTATATTCGATCAAATTGAAATTCGTATATTCATGCGAGTTTAGCATGTTTAAAATAACCAAATTCAATAGTTTTTATAAAAAAACTTTTAATGTCGTTTTCGAACTCACCTCTCCAGTTCTCGAGTACTCAATATATTCTTCTGTCTGGGCCAGCAAAAGCGCAGGAGGAGGCATTTTCATGTGCTCCTCGCCACCGTAACGGGCAATAATGTCGTCTCTAACCTTATGTTTGAACTGATCTCGGTTTTGGTCATACGACTTTTTAAGCATTTCAAGTTTTGTAGGCTCCGCAAGTAAATGGACGTTAACGCCACGTTCATGAGCATCCCATGCGAACACTTGCGCATTTGAATGGTTCGTCGTGTCTCCCGTAAATCTGTTCATATTCTCTCCTTTGTATTCCACCCTGAAAACACCATAAAAAACAATTCAGTAATACATATGCCGTATTTTTTCAAATCAAGCTAATTTTTTTCGGCTCTAGATATTGGGTATGAAAAAACTCCGTTTATGAAAAATATTTGTGCATGCCATTCTACAATTGTTTCAAATATTTCTAGAAAATCAGTAGAGTTACAAAATCAAATTTTCGTACTCTCTATCAGTTCCAGCGTGGGGATTGTCGCGCATGGAACGTGTTTTGGGATCGTAATATGCGGAATTCGGGTCCAGATTTCGCAAATATTTAGCAGTGTCTTCTCGGATCCTCAAATTTCGGACTGTGATTCGTTGTTTCGAGTCTACTTTGGTCCCAGGCATATCGACTTCGTCGACATATTTGTCCTCATCTTTATCAGAGTCCTGTTCGTCTTCTTCTTCAGCCTCCAGTCTTTCCGCGCGAAGCTGCTCTTTTGCTTCTTCGATTTTTTGATATTCTTCAACAATTGCTTTATGTTCTGAAGGGTCGTATCCTGCCCATCTGCAAATTCAATGATTACTATTTATGTAAATATTCTTGATAGCTTTTTTTTTTGGAAACACACAACTCGTATAACAAATGACCAGTTTAAGTTAGAGATTATTTATAATACAAGTCTTTGTCACTGTTTCACAAACTTGGTTATCACAAACTAAAAAAGTTGATAATAGTAACGGAGCAAAAAATTTGCATTCACAGTACTCAGATTATTTATTTATTATTATATAAAGATACTCTTTAGTACTTTGTGCATTTTTTATTGAATATTTTGCAGATTTTTCATGTTTTTTGTGCATATCATGCCATCAAAAAACAAAGATAAACACTAAAGCTGTAAAATGTACTATTCACTAATTATTTTGAGTTTAACATAATTGATGAAGTTTTTATTATTCCAATGGAATTATTTGAGAATGATTTTTTATTTACAGAGTGACTGAAAATATACATCAACATATTGCATGTTATACATGTATGTACGACATTCACAATCTTTAATTTTACTAGCTGAAAAATAACAATAATCCTAATTGTAAAAGAATTTTTTTTTTAATTCAATTATAAATGTACGAAAATGATGAAGATGTCGAAAACTTTGAACACTTAAGCATATTCTATAAGTCCTAATAGCGATTTCCGAAAATACTAAATAATCCTTAAAAGTTTCAGAAATGTTAAAAAAAGTGAGAGTTACTGAATATTTTTAGTAATGAAAAAGACATAGATATAAAATATTCTCGAAAATGACTCTTTGAATTCTAAAACATATAATTCTGTAAATTCATATAGAATGCCATAAATACACAACAAATTCTTAACATTTTCTTAATACTAAAAAAAGAGTGAAAATCGATATAAAAGATACTATTTTTCAAAAAATTGTTTAAACCTTCAAAATTGCTGAAATTTGTAGTACTAGAGAATCAAATTGTAAAAATCTTTGAAGAGTATTGTACAAAATCCAGAAAATATATTGCATAAATACTAAAAAAATGCTTCAAATTCAAAAAAAGATACTGTTTCTTGAAAAATCATTTACAATTATTCATCTAATTATAGAAGCGCGTCATTATTAGTCGCAATAGGATTAAAGATGAAGATACTCTTTAGTACTTTGTGCATTTATTATTGCATATTTTTCATGTTTTTTGAGCATATCATGCCATTTTGTCGTACCTATCAATGCGCTTTTATTACATTTCTTTAGTTTTTGTAATTTAACGAAATTTCCGAAAACCTACAAATTTCTCAAATTTTGATAATTATTTATAATCTTTCAAATATTTCAAGTTTTTGATTATTCCTGATACTGCAAATTTTTCAAACTCTCATTGACGTTTTCAAAATAATTAATCATCTCCGAACGAGATAAAATATTTTTTGCATTTTTTGAAAATTTAATTAATACTCTAACATTTTTTGAATTTTCTTTATAATATTCTGTAGTTGTTAAATGCTATATATCAGCATTTCTAGATATCATAGTAATTTTTTGGATTTTCTAAAAGTATTGCACTGAGAAAATTTGGCAGGAGCAGCTACTGTCAAAGTAAAATTTTTTTGAAAGACAGTAGCCCCAGGTGCCAGCACATTAAACTCTCCTATAATTAAGAAGAGCCTCTCCTATTAATAAGAGTGAAGGAATGCAATTATAGGCTATTGTGATTGACTCTACACGTTAGTGAGAATAGCATTAATCTCTCCTGCTAATTCTCACGAGCGGCTTCTTCTAGCTTGCGCCATGGATTAGTGTGAAGTGCACCAATCACTCGACTCAATCCTAGCAGCCTGACCATTGAAACCATGGAAACGACACAATGTTTATTTTCAGTGCGCGTGAATTCACGTGTGATATAAGAAATATGCATGTTTTATATTTTTTATACTTTGACTATTTGTATTATTCTAATTTCATCATATTTCAAATTTATAACTTTAATCATTTCAAACATATTTTTTAGATTCTTCTAACACTCTGACTTTTTTTTTAATTTTTTGTTTACACCTGTTTTTCCCAGATTTAAGTTATCATACAGATTTTCTTAAGTAAATTCATTTGCATCAATTTCTTGCATGATTTCTATAATAACCACGACTGCATCATATTAATTTATCACACAAGACAATTTCCTACCATCTCATATCCAGCAATGCATAGTTTTCAAACAGAGGATTCTTAAATGTTTTCAACAATTGATAATGCGGTATATGAGTCGAGCAATTGCCGTATTTGGCATTAATAGATAGCGCAAGCTGCAAGTAGCTGCTCCCGAGATTTGGCAGGAGACATTGATGCCATTCGCATTAATGCATACAGCCAATCACAGCAGTCTCAGCGTTAGAACACACTGCTGTCATTGACAGTAGCGGCTCCTCTCAATTTAGGAGCTGTTCGTGCGCTTGCAGCTGAGGTTACTGCCTTTTTGAAAGTTTTTAATTTAACAGGAGCTACTCGTGTTAAACGCCACTGTAGCTCCTGCCAAAGTTTCTCAGTGTGGTGATTCTTGAAATTCCTCAAAATTTTCCTGAATTTTTTGACTATGAATTTTCGAAAATTATTGTTATCACAACTTATATGAATATTACAGTTTTCGTAATTTAACAGAATTTACGAAATTTATGGTCATTGTCCGAAAACCTACAAATTTCTACAATTACTTGTATTTTTTCAAATATTTCAAGTTTTTGATTATGACTAGATATTATACATTTTTAAGACTCTCATTGATGTTTAATAATTGATAATGTTGCAATAAGAATAAAGATAAAGATACTTCTTAGTATTTTATGTATTTTTTATTGCATATTTTGCAGATTTCGCATGTTTTTTAAGCATACTATGCCATTTTTTTGTGCATATCAATGTGCTATTATTAAATTTTTTCATGCGTATTTTTGGTCACTCTGATTATTATACATGACACTAGCATCTATCAAACAACTCAAACTTTTCAAATTGTGATTTTTTTTTTTTCAAAATCTACTGTCAGAACCTTCGATGTAAATAAAAAAGAAAAATAAAAAATGGAAACCTGTCTCGTTTGCCATCGTAATCAACAGACAAATCAGGCTGAACGAATTCATCAGCAGATATATTGGTGTTGGTGTACTTTGCCCCCACTTTTCTTGGCCTTTCCATGCATTCCTTTTTTTTGTGAGTCATGGCACCGCAATTTTCACAAGCTCCTTTGCGCCATTTTTGAGCTGTTTTTTGTTGAACACCTCTTTTGTACCATTCGTTGATATCGCTGAATTGTTTTTGTTTTTCTGGTTGAGGTCTTTGATGTTTTAAAGTTGGCCCTTGCTGCACAAAGGAATTATATTATCACAAACATGCTATTGCTCTTTTTAAAATTCCAGAATTGCATATTGGTGATAGGAAACAGATGCGATTGCATTTGGAGTTGAAATTTTGTGTTCACTTGTGGGGAATCCTCGCAATTTAAGAAAAATTTTGATTTTTTCTGATTCGACAAATATGTATAACACTGATAAAATTTTAGATATTTTACAAGATTCTTGACTTTTCATTCAAATTTGAAAAAATGTAGATTATTTATGTTGAAGAGAATTTCGAGTGATTAATATGACTGTAAATTTTTAAATAATTCATCATAGTAAACTTACTTCTTATCAAATTCAAAATGTTTCAATTGTCGTTTTTTTATTTTTAATGAGCAAAGAGCTTTCAAAAAATTATACTTTGTTTTTGTAATCTTATAAGTTTAGAGTACACAGAAAAAAAAAAATTTATTTTTTCCCTAACACGCTGAGTCAAATTTCAATTCTAAAATTTTTGAATTCTATATATCTTGGAAATTTATGAAGAAATAATTTTAATTATTGAAAATTAGTGGAAATAAATTTTAATCAGTTCGTTGGAAAATATGTTGTAATAATTTGAATTGTTAAAATCTGTTATAATTTTAATTGTAAATTTTTTATTGATTTTAATGGCAACTTTTTCATTGATTTTTTTTAAATTTTTTCAATTGTATATTTTATAAATTGATTTTTTGTAGTTTTTTCGTAATTTAGTTTTAATTGTAAATTTTTAATTCTATATCTTGGAAATTTATGAAAGAAATAAATAAAATTATTAAAAATTAGTGGAAATATATTTTGTTCAATTCATTGGAAAATATGTTGTTATAATTTGTTATAATTTTAATTGTAAATTTTTGATTTTCTTTTTATTTTGTTAATTGTAAATTTAATGATTTTTTTTTTGTAGTTCTTTTGTAATTTTGTTTTAATTATACATTTTTTAACTGTAAATTTGTTATGATTTGGATGTCACCTTGAATGTATAGGAAAGTTTTAGAATTTTTATATTCAAATGCTCATATTACAATTGAAAATATGCAAAAATCTTCTAAAAACAATTTTAGAAAATTTGATTTTGGAACACATTATATGAACATATGTAATATCAACAGTCTTAGTATTAGCACGTTCCTGAATTTAAATTCTACACAATCAAACGAAAAAGAAATTTTTGTATTCCAGAAATTCCTTGACTTGATAATCTTTAAATTTTCTTTTAATCGTTATTATTCAAGCAGTTTAATTTATATACTTAAAAATGTATACAATTCAAATAATTTTTTACAGTTGAATCTGAACTGTATATTCAAAGTTTTTTACGAGCTATTTTTATGAGCTTTGAGCAGTTATTTCAAAAATGTTTTTTTTTTCGTATCGTAATTTGGCATTTCAAGACATAATGAGCTTTGTTTTTTCACATAACAAGTTTTTTTCTCTAAAGCTATTTGGGTAGGTAAAAAATACTTTTGTTGGTTATAAAATATTTTTCTATACCTGTGATCCAAAATACCATGGGGTTGAGCTAATGTATTGTGGTATATGCGGGTTGATATCTCTGCCCTCTTCGTCGACTGCCGCGGGTGCTGTGCCAGCTTTTCGGGCCTCTTCAAGTTCTTTTGCCTTTCGCCAATCTTCTCTGCTTTTCTTCTTTGGCTCCTCTTCATAGCTGCTTTTGTTTTTCAAAATTTGCGACACAGGAACGTTCGCCACCGGATTATTAGCCATTTTAACAATTTTACCGATACTAATTTTTTTGTTATTAATTGCACTTGTTATTTACAACAATTTACAATATTTACTGTGATTTACTGTATTTACTTTCTGTGACACAGCTGCTAAAATATCATTGAATATCATTGTGAGTCACAATTTGTGATGTACAGGCACGCGCTTCTTAGACCATATAGTACATGGACCGCTCGTCGCCTATCTTGTTGTACGTACACTGTAAAAAATAAGAATGTAAAAATGATATCTTGTTGTAAATTTCTATCGCGAATTCACCGTTCGGCGAGCAGTATTTTTACCGTACTCGTCATGAAATTTACCCTACGCAGCACGTCAAATCTAATGATTTTTA
>JAPYZL010061884.1:0-10169 GCA_030522825.1 Platygaster orseoliae | reverse complement strand
GCCCACAATTCTCCGCACTAACCTATATAGCTCTGCGCCGCCAACTTGACGTCTACGGTAAAACTCCCGATACTCAACTTGTTGTGAAATATACTATTGATTTTCATTTGAACGTTTTATTTACAAGCACTAATAAGTTTCAAGTGATTTCTGAAATTAATCAAAATCGATTTAAATAATCGATGTTTTTGTGTTTTCCACACGTGTTATAGATTTTCAAAAATAATGTAGAAAATTTCCCATTATAAATTTTTTTTAGCATATAATCAAAAGTACAGTGTTTACATTCTAGTCTCTGATAATTTTTTTATTCACACAAAAAATCGAAATTCATTCTCCTGGAAATAGATATTAAGGAAAATCAAAAAGTTACAGGGTACAGTCAAAATTTTTGAAAACTTTTACGATATCACATGAATTTTTTATTTAAATTAAGAAAATGATATCGATTATTAAATTCAACCTTTTTTGATTCAATTAAAATAATGAAAGAATTTTTTTCATTTCATCAACTTTTCAATTCTTCGAATTTTTTCTATCCAAAAGTTATTTGAAACTATTTCATGTTTCAAAATGTTAGAATGAAAAAATACTGTTCTGCAAAAAATCAAAACAAATTCAAATAAAACGTGGAAATTCATATTTTCGTGTGATACATAAAAGAGAAAAGTTGAAATAAACGGCAAATCAATTATAGGAGAACCGTTAATTAATTTGAAGACCCACTTTGAGCGCAACGCGTAAAGGAGATGGGCAGATCGTTCAATTTAAAAAGTCGTGATCCCACAGCTCGCGACTCATCATTCTCGACGTACCAGCCAAAGTCATTAATGAAATGTCCAACTGTCGCAGCACTGATTAATCGTCTCCTTATCGCACCTGCGAGATCTCTCTTTAATTTGAATGTTATCATTGAAAGGTCTCAAACCTGCGATCATTTTCCGATAACGAACGTCACATTTTTTTCTAAACAGTCTTTCAATAAAATAAGGATTTTTCGATTAGCATGAACGTATGTAGAGTTGTAGAGCATTCAGCTCATCTAATGATATTGAAAAAAAAAATATCTCTAGGCTCTAATCACGAACAAATTTTTTCAAAATATGTTGCACATTTTTCACATTGTCGTTCATCATAAATAAATAATTTGAAACGTATAAAATTTTTGAAAAAACTACATAAAAAATTAAAATAAAAAATATCCACTTTCATTTTCGAATTTTTCTGAATCACTTCATCTTATCGTGTTCAAAAACAAGCCTAAATTACATTTTACGTTTTCTAAAATAGCGGATTTCGAGGTCAAGCTCCATGACGAAAATATATTCGCAGGTTCTGGTCTGCGTGAAGATCAGCGATCGGTTTCGCATCTCTCACCTGGACGCTGCATTATTCATGTTCCGTGGCAAACGCGAATAGCAAATAATTAATGCGAAAAGTGAGTGGGACATAAGTTACTAAAAAAGTTCGCTCCCCATAAATTTCTGCAGATGGAAAATAATAATGAGGATCTGGGCACCGAAAGTACCAAATGAATAATTCATAGTCTTTCAGTGAATTTACCTCGAATCAACGTATCACGGGATGTATCTTTTCTATGTACTGTTATTGTATCCGAAAAAAAAAAAAAAACTAAAAAACACTTTAAAGTTGAACTTTGAATATTTTTGAGGAAAGTATGTTGCTTATAATAGATCATTTATTGATTTTCTTATTCTTTTCATCTTTTACAAAGCATTAAAACATTAAAGATTTCCTTGAATAGGAGAATTATAAAGTAAATATGATTAATTCTGAAACTCGACGTACACTAAGGTTCCAGCTCTTCGTTCACCTGGACCGAAATGCTCTTGGAAGTAGTGCCGAAAATTCCCACATGTAACGAGCGGAGTTCACTGTCGAGGTCGCGAATCGCGCAACTTGTCCCGCTGGCACCCCTTCTTAATGACGCCTCACAATAGAGGACTTGGAAGGGTGGTGGCGGCGGGCGCCATCAAGACAGGCCACCTGGCATGGCGTTGCGTTATCGTGGGAGCTTGGTGCCACCCTTCGCCAACAGGGAAACTTCCGAACCCCTCGCACTTACAATGCCTTTCTACCCTGCCTCGTTTCCCTGCAAACAGGTTAACGGAAGTTGCTGCTCTTCTCGCAGAAGAAACTCGGACGAACCTTCCACCCTGGTCTTGAACCCATAACTCATTATCGATTCTACGTATGTCCGCTTCGTAAATAACGATGAGAGACTTTTTCTCCACACTGAGAGAAAATAATGGTCATGGGTACCAAAGAAATACAGTAAAAATGGTCAGAACAATCATTTTTGGTTTCACTTATTAAAAACGTTTCATGGCTTACAACGATATCATAGATTTGTGATGATGTGTTTCTATGCGTTTTAATTTTTCCATATAGTAGGTATATATATGATTATTAGTAGGGCAACTAAAAATATTTATTCAGATAAATATTTTCCCTTTTTTTGGTGAAACAAAAATATATTGCCACTTATAGATTTTTCATAAATATTTTAAGGTTTTTCATTTTTTATCCCAAATATTTTCAACAATTTTTGACCATAAAAAATATTTACTCCCCATGCATGTTTCATCATTTTCTTTTTCGTAATTTTGCATTTATTTCTAATTTTCATTAAATTATTTGCAAAATCAAGTTAAAAGTGAAAATTGGAAAATGAATAAAAATTAAAAATCAAATTTGAAAAGTAAGTAAAAATAAAAAAACAGAATTGAAATAATAAAAAAAATAAAAATTGAAATAGAAATAGAAATAGAAAAATAAATAAAAATTAAAAATTAAATTAAAAAATTAAATAAAAATTCGAAATACATTAAACAAAATTTTAATTAAAGTTAAAAAGAAAAAATTAAAATTAAAAATTAAAAAAAAATAAAACTTGAAAGTCAAAATTAAAAAATTAATGAAAATCAAAAATTGTAATTAAAAAAAAAAAATAAAAATAAAAATTTGGAATCTAAAAACAAATAAAAATTGAAAATTAGAATTCAAAAATAAATAAAAATGTAAAATACAATTGAAAAATAAATGAAAATATAAAATAAAAATTGAAAAACAAATAAAACTCAAAAACTAAAATAAAAAATAAAATAATAAAAGTCAGTAATTAAAATTAAAAAAAAAATAAATTCAAAATTGAAATTGAAAATTAATTAAAACTAAAACGTGAAAAATTAAATTCAAAATTCTAAAAAGTGCAAACACAATTAAAAAAAATCAAATATAATCAAAAATATAATTGATTTTCATTTTATTTTAATTTTCCTTTTTTTTCAGATTCATAATCTGTTTACGTTTCAAAATAAATAATCAATTGTAACATTATGCTATTCGAATTATAAGCCGAAGAGAACGTAACAAATCATGTGGTCATTTTCTGCAACAACTTCGACAAGGAGCCAAAAATGTAAACAAATGTACAATAAACATGAAATTCGTTTGCATTTGACCATAAACTTTTTTTTGCCTTTCATAAATATTTCTCTGTTTTTTTCATGCATGAATAAATAAATAAATATTTTGCATTTAATCGTAAATATTTTTGGTTGTCCTGATTATTAGTAATGTTGAACTTTGAATGTGAAGATAATACATGTTTTACACTTTTTTATTGAAGCAATCATGTGTTGGGTTTTTTTTTAATTAAGAAATTATTCAATATATGATTCTAAAGCAATTTATAAATCCCATATTGAATGTTTAGAAAAAAGAATGTAAAATTGAATGACTTAGAAATAATAAGTTGTATTTTTATGGGTCGAAAAATTGTATTCAAATAATGTGATCTATGACATTTTTGTAATTAGCATAAACTTTGTGTCTCTAACCGTTGTGCTGTACTTTTAAAGTGTTAAAAACATTTTTCAGAGATAATTGTAAATTTTTGCAAATTTTAGTGAAAATATATATTAAAACTTATGTTTCGTAACCAAGATTTTATTCTTCTTTTCAAATTTCTGAAACGTTTATATATCTCTACGTATTAAAAGAGCAGTAATAATGTAGATGTAAGAAGTTCATAAAAATATATTCTCTAAATGAAAAACTTCAGCAAATAAATTATTAAAATGTGAAATTCAGTCGAATCACAGAAGCTACATTAATATTTTTGTTTTGTGTTGCTAAAAAGGAATCATATTTGAAGAATAAAAGTGCAAAAAACTTAACAATGCATACATTATCGCAGCAAGTTTTTTCACTCATATTTTTGTAAAAATTATTTAATTTCTTTATCTTATCATGTTCACAAAAAAATATTTGAAAGTAATCGCGCATGTAAAAATTGTAAAAACCGATAACTGGCGTTTATTTTTCAATTTTCAAGTCTTATTTCAAGAATGAAATATGAAATAATGTAAAGGATTTTTTCAAAATCAACTTGACAAAAGCAAGCAAATATGAATCTAAATTGTTTGTGTGATGTTTAAAATTGTGAGTAATTTTTTGAAGGTACAGTAAAAAGTATCGAAAAGTTTTGTATCTAAGTATTCATAAAAAAAAATTATGATTGAGAGTGAATTTTTCGATGAATTTCAATAAAAAATACTACACATTATTAATTTTGATCATTTCCAGGAACGAAAACAATAAACAGTAATACAATAAAATAGTGAAAAATTTATCATACTGCTTTTTTGTTACTTTTGATCGAAAATACGACAAATTGCACATTTTCTATTTCATAGAATTAGATAGATGCATATGATTCCAATTAATAAAACTTTTCAGTTAATAATCTACATATTTTTTTGTATGAAAGAAATTCATAAAATTCTCTAACATTGAATATTATTTTAGTAAAAAAAAAATCTAATGACTGATACGAACATCGCAGGAAATCGAAACCTGATATGAGTGTCGAAACTTTTGCGAAAAATAGAATATCATATCACCACATTTTGTTAAGATAAGAGGAAATGAATTCTCGAGTGTATTGTAATGTTTATAACGAGAAAGAAGGGGCATTTCAGACAATCGATTAAAATATTAAAGGTGATCGTCCGAAAATAGATGATCGTGTATTTTTAACACAAAAAGTTTGAATGTATAAGTTTGACATTGAGTAAAAATAATGAGCCGATTAAGCAACACTTCACAATCATTCATTGAATTTCAACATTTCCTAATATCTATAGATTGTTATATTATTATAATACAATATATTATACTATTATAATAGTCTTTATCATGAGACTGCTATATAAAGCCAGTGTAAAACGACATACTCTCCATTTAGAGCTTGGCTTACAAGCAGGTACAATCGATGAACTTCGTAGCTCCACGTTGAATCAAATCGAAAATACGTCTTACTTGGATAAGTTGAACATTATATGAATTTCGAATGTTAAAATTATTATATGAAATAATTTTTCTTTTTAAAAGTAAGTTTCCCCACGAAAACGTTGCAATTTTTGTGAAGAATGATTATCATTATTTGATTTTAAAGAATTATAGACTTATGAATATTTTATACTTTCAGGGAAAAACTGCGAGAAAAAAGAGAGTTCATCGTAAAATGGCTGGATTTGAGACTTTTATC
Organism: Platygaster orseoliae; assembly: GCA_030522825.1. Lineage (NCBI taxonomy): Eukaryota > Metazoa > Arthropoda > Insecta > Hymenoptera > Platygastridae > Platygaster > Platygaster orseoliae. The sequence continues at coordinate 4,594 of JAPYZL010061884.1, read as the reverse complement.
TTCGGTGTGACATTTCTTTCACTCGTAAGTGTAATAACAGAATAAATTTTTGAACATATTTTATTTATTGTAATAAAAGAACTGGTTGGCTCTGTGAGAAAAAATATTTACATAAATAAATTTTTGCGGATATTTTCTATTTGAAAAAACGTGTTACATTTAGAGTATGCTGATTGAATTCATTGATTATAAAATTTATTGAGTCTCTTTACTTAATTGATCTCACTAGTTCTATTTTTGTGAATGATCATGTAGAAGTATATTTTTTCATTCTGTTAATTCATACGTTAAGAAAATGTTGAGAAAAAATCATATCATTACTACAATTTGCTACATAATGCACGAAATTTTTTGAGAACGTTATTTTACAATTAATCTTATTTCTCATCATTACCATTTAATCTTTTGTACGTTTTCCGAACATATTGTTACAGTTTTGTTCAAGAATTTTCGAAAACTGTTTAAAAATATTTCATACGGCAGTGTCAAAAAAAAGATGCAGAATGTATGTTAATAATGAAATGTTACACGTATCTGGAAAACATTTTGTGTGTCTTGGAAAATCTAGATTTTTTCTTTAAAAACATTCATGATGACCAAGAGCAGACTAAAATTTGATTTGTTCTTCAAAACCTAAACCACGTGGAGTATATCGATAAATTTTTAATTGTTTTGATCATTGTTTTTTTGGCTGAATTTTCTGAACTTTTTTTTTCGCAAGTATAATTTTTCTAAAATGTATTAAATAGCCGCATTTACAATATCAACAACATAAAATTTAATGCAATTTTTCGATATGCTTTTTAACTTTTTCTTTTATCTTTAAACTTTAACTGACAAATTTTTCTATTAAAAATATTTGATGCATTATATACTATACCATACAGCTACCATACAAATAAAAATTATTTTAATTTTCAGTATATTAATTTTTTTCGAAAATTTTTTTTGAAATTTATATAATTTCAAACCAAAGAACCTGATTTATCTTTTTTTCTTCTACAGGTGACTTCTAGTCTTCAATATTCTGAATACTGGAGAGTGCAAGAAATAAATGATTCTGAAGAGTTTACGGTTTTAGTGACGGACGAAGATATAAGTTCAATAAATTATTACAGTAAGACTTTTAACGATGAATTTGGAAAACGAAACGTTTCGAGAACTAATAGAGCTCAAGATTGGAGATGCCTTTTGGAGAGAAAAAAGTTTGAATACGTGGAAAAGGTCAGTATAAAAATGCATACACAATAAAGAGGCATGTACAACACAACGCACTTTACCAGAACTGAATGGAGTATAAATATTTTTTCTTTCTCGTTTGTTGTAATACTAATTTTTGATTTGTTTGTAAAAAACGACCATGAAATTCAGAAATAAATGACCAGCATTTTACAATTTGTGTTAATTTGGCATTTCAAATAAATCATACAGTGCGTGATTTTTTTTCGAATATTAGCAAAAAAATCGAAAAGTCTCGTCATTCAGGCAATCGTTCTGAATAAAAAGCTGTATTAATCATTGATTCTTTGTCGCTTAATTCTGAATTCTACAAATAATTTGCAAAATTTATTATTCGAATAATTCTCACCTTATAATTATTCTAATAAGAAATACAAAATTATTTAATGAAAACAAATTAAAGTAGCAACAGTTTCAATCTCTTGAATTAAAATGTTCCATTAAAATACGAATTCATGAAAAACAATACGAAAATAGTCAGATATTACAATTTCTGATTTTGATGTTTTTCTGAGCCGAAGCTTTTTTATGATAAGTTTCTGTAAATTCATTACGTAACCAAAGATCGATGAAGTTCCAACAAAATTCAAAATTTAAAGTCATTAAGTTTACTTGCACTTTTCTAAAATTTAACTCTGAAATTAAATAAAATAACTATTATTACGAACTCTGGATTTGATATTGAGATTATTATTTAAATTCAAGAAATTCAATTTTTAAAACTCCCCATTTTGAAACTAACGATTGTACGGTGTTAGACGGGTCTAATAAAGTAGGTACGATATATGCCAATGTCTGTAGCACAAAAAACACGAGTGATGAACGTTTGCATTTCAGAATTTCACCGATTTGATGGGTGACCCTATGTTTGACCGAACGTGTATGACAAACAGGCGTGATGAATTTATAAAAAATTTGGACGTTTTATCCGAAAATTCATATTCTTGCCTGTCTAATATATTTACTAAGGATGTGAAAATGAGAAATGACCATATTTCTTTTATCAGACAGTGTATTGAAAATCTTACCCGAAATAAGTTAGCAATTGATGGATGCGTCAGAGATAACTTTTTTCCCTCTCTCGTCAAAAGGTGTATGACCCCGGTAATTCGCCTTTTTTTAAAGATATTTATTCAATATAAGTAATAATATATAAGACGAAAATACTGTTTCCAGATCATTATCAAAAATTGGGATGTAAAGGACAATCTTCAACAAAAGAAACCTTTATTTATGAAAGACGAACTATCGTCATCAACTCAAGATATAGCGGAAGAAAATAGTTGCTTCGTGGAAGAAATTAATTATATGAATAAACTCGCTAAAAATTATGAGTGCGATATTACATTAACGAATGACGAAAAGCTTCATCCAGTTTTATCATTGCGACAACTGAATCGAATGATTTCTATGAGAAAGAACATGAATCAGAATTTTCGAACCGTCGGTTCAGATTTGATTTCGAAAATCATTGAACGAGTACATGAACGTTCAGAAAATGCAAACAGAGAAAAAATTGCCGAAGCAACGAAAGTAAGAAGAACCGATCCATATATTCTCATTAATTAACGTAGCTAAATAGATTTATGTATGACACCTAGTAATAATTTTAATTTTTTCAGCTTTTCAGTTTTTACCAGAACAATTCTCAATATAATCAAGTTTGTGTGGAGAATCAGAATAAGAGGTTTTATGCAAGGATGCATAAATTCGATACCATCTCATCGAATGTTGTTTCAGAGTGCATGAACTTTAATGATGAAATTCAGAAAAAGTACGATAGTCTGAATAACCTTGGCCATGATGGCATTAGAAAACTACTTGATGGAAAAACAAGATTTTTGCGTCATGAATTTTGCATGAAAGTTTGTGGTAGGCTCACACCATGCCGAAGGCAATGTGATACTGACGTAAGTAATTAATATTGCAAGTCATGATATCGATTATATTCATGTTACAAAACATGTCCATTTTTTCGCAGGCTCTAAAATTAGACACTACTGAATTCATAGGAATCAAGTCGAAAATGGATGAATTTGTTAAAAAGTTGACGAAAGGGCCTGAAAATGAAGAAATCTGTCTGCGATCTATAGTGTATGAGAACAAGAACTTTCAGATGGAAACCTTGCAAAAAAAATTTGAATCATGTAAAAAAGGTCAACTGTATGCTTCCTTCAGTGGACTTTATCATTGAAATTTTTTTGTTCACTTTCAAATTTAAAAATTTGTTGGTTGGTTACCCTTTTATATATTTCAGTATGATGATATCATACGTTTCGCGATAGAATGATTGAGTGACATTTGTAATATTTCTGTAAACTCTGAACGTCGTCTGAAATCAGAATTTATTTCTATTTTTTAAAAACTTTCAACCCTGTAATAGAAATTTTCATTACTTATGTTCCATAACTCAAGGATCTAAAATTATTTTTAAAACATAAAAAAATTTACGATGTAATTTTCCTTTTCTTAACATATACATTAGCTTCTCATAAGACAAATAATTATTTTTAAAAATGATCATTCTTGTTGTTCTAAGATATTTGAATTCATTCTAGAAACAAGTGCTATTTCACAAAATTTTGCTAAGTAAATAAAGATCAATCTAAAAATTGTACGTATATTGTTATTTTTTTTCCTAATTTATGTTTTGACGTAACTCGTAATTTTCAATTCTACTGTTAGTGAGTTTTGAATACAAAATATTTTATTAAAGGCAACCCTTCTTTTAATATCATTTTTAATTCAGAAAACTTAAATCTAATTGTTGAGAGTGTCTATTTCAAAAACAAGACCTAAATTATTTATTGATACCGTTACGTATTTCTTTTGTCAAAAGTTACTGTATGAAGAATTGCATATCGTCACAAAAGCTTTTTATATCATCTTTTGTAACGCTTAAATAATTTTTAAGAAATTTTCATAATTTGGAAAAAAATTTGAACTGAAAACGAAATACGATGACTTATTTATTTTATACTATATCCAAAAAGTAAAGAAAACGAAACGCATTGTATGAATACAGCTTCTAATATCAGTGCAACAGAAATAGTTACATAGAAAGTATTTGAAAAAGTAATACACATATACAGCAATTTTTATATTTATAAGTATGACACAACATAGTTAAAATGAAGCATTCGAAAAAATAAATTCTTTATTTCAGTAAAAATTTCCTGTATTCTCTTTTTTCTTTTTGATTTCTCTAATGTATCAGGTTGTAGGAAAAGTTCGTAGAAAAAAAACTCGAAGTTTTTTTTCTTTTCTAGAATATTCTCGAAACTTGAAAATACGTGATCATGTTCTAGAACATTCTCGGTCCTTTTACACTAGACCTATAAATATGCGTTCACAC
>JAPYZL010061855.1:0-14484 GCA_030522825.1 Platygaster orseoliae | reverse complement strand
GAAAAATCTTAGCTCGATTTTTTAGAAACTTATTACATCATTTTTTTAAGGCCTGAAAGTTCGCAGAAAAAACGTCCGTTCAGGCGTTAATGGGTTAAGCCCGTCAAATCTGCGTGTAAAAATTTCTAAAAAAAATCTGAATCCAGTAACAATATCAGTGGTCGGTAGTCAGCATAAAACGTTACATTCTTCTTGCGCGACAGTTGGATAGCACATAATTAAAAATTCAATCCATATGCTGCTAAAGTCATATAGCTAACGACTTGTAATTTTATGATATATACGTATCGAGTATCGGAACACTAGCAATTGTCAAACATTCAAAATATCTAAGTAATTTAAAATTTTTAACGTTCGAAATAACACGAAATACACTGCCAAAAGTTTTTATTTTGGCTTTTTTATAAAAGAAAAAAACCCGTTTATTATGCCATTGTGAATAGTTTATATTAAGGAGTTCGAGAACATTTGTATGATAATGTAATTTAAAAAATCTCTGCTAAGTGAACTCGAAATGACTCAATCATATGATCATATATTCTTCTATCAAATGTTGTATGCGTAACCCTGGTGACAAAAACGGCTGGTACACGTCATTACAATTGAAATTATAGATAACTGGTCGTTTCGGTGTCGTGACATGTCGACACACGTCACCGGCTGTCAGCAGTACAGTCAGCATAGTGTTGCCCGTGTTAGATGTCAGTTATCACTCTAACCAAGGTCGACGTAGAAAAGTAAAGAATATTCTCGAACGTAACGAGCTCGAATCGAAACATTTAGATAGACTGAAAAAGTGGCAGAGCGTACGTGAGTCATCAGCGAAACGCGGTGAAGTGCCGACAAACTATAGTCAAGTTCAAAGTCCATTGGGTCCAGTGTCCAGTCTGGTCTACAATCAGAACAGTTCATTCCAGGATCCACATTTTTCTCAACATTGACAGTGAGTATAATTCAACAGCATATTGTTCAATAATTGGTCATTTTCGCATTTTACTGTTTTTTAACTACCCAAATATAGCAATGATTCGTCAGTACGTTCATGGTGATTTGAGGGTCATTATTTATTAGGATATAGAATGTTTCAAACTAGAATTATTAAGCCAAATAATATCCGCGGCTATATCAGAATTTCGTACGTGTTATTTCTTGTTATCGTATTATTTGTACGACTTTTCGCTCTATACCAGCAAATGTTTTTATTCCGTGTAAGAAGTCAATCATTACGTACTTTTGCGATACGTCAAATTTGATAAATTGTGGAGTGAGCTGCACAACTTTTTTGTCATATTTTTTGTACCTGACGTGTCGCGAGCAAAAGTAACATTGCAAAACATTGCATCACATTTTTTGATACAGGAAAGTGAAGATTGTTTTAAGTGCGTGAAAAATCAGGTGAGGAAGGAAATCAGGAAAATTCTAGATGAGTTAAATACCCCAGAATAATCATGCGAAAATGCATTAGCTTAAAAATTGTAGTTTATTCAAATCATCGAAACTTTACACAATAAAACTTATCAATGTTTTCTATAATTGTAGATTTTTCTTGAAAAAAATAAAAATTTTCTACTATCTTTGTACGAACAAACAGTTTTTTGATTTTGAAGAATTTTCCAATATTATGAGGTTTCTGTAATTTTACGGAATTTTCGGAACTCTATAATCTACGAAATAAATTAACGTTTTCTGAAATTAAACGATTTCTCCGAAAGGTTTGGAATTACGTAAAATTTATCTGCAAAAGTTATTTTTTTATTAACTAAGATTTATTTATCAATTTATAATTATTTATCTGTAAAATTTTCAATGTATTCTAGATTACGTACGAACTATTCAAAATTAAAATTTCTCGTCATTTTTTTTTATACTTTTAGAGTTTTTCAGATCTTTATTCAAAATTAAGAAAACATCATACAAGTTTTGAATAAATATGGTGTTAAACACAATTTACAAAGTTTTTTGACATTTTGTAGAATTCAAGAAATTTTTCAAATATTTAAGAGTTCCTCGTAATTTTTCGTTTTTCCGTTTTCTAAAATTTTCAAAACAAACTATTCTAAACTTTCTAAATGTGTAGAATATTTCTCCAAATTTTTTAATTTTACGTATTTTTATAATACTTTTGAAGTTCTTAAAATTTTCATTCAAAAATGAAAAAATATTATTATGCATATTTTGAAAAAAATGTGATAATCAACACAATTTAAGAGATTTGTGGAAATATTTTGAAATTCTACAAATTTCAAAAGTTTTAAAAAATTATTGACAATATTTACAATTTTAAATGTTATAATTTCAAAAATTTCAAAACTTCCAACACAATATAAAGTATTTATATATAACTCTTTGTGTTTCATAAAAATACGTCCAAGTCAAAAAAATGTTTCGTAATTTTGAATGCTTTTTAAGTTTTCCAGATTTTTGTAAAAAGTATAAAAACGTCAATAATACATCAAGGAAATATATGTTAGTAAACACAGTCTACAAAGTTTACCAACACTCCCTGAAATTCTACAAATTTTTCGATTTTTTCAAAAATTATGGACAATCTGTAATATTTTCAATATTTTTTCTACTTGAATTTTTCTTAATTTTCAAAATTCAAAACTCAATACAAACTATTTCAAACTTTTTGAATTTTCTCTGACTTTTCAATGTTTTTTTATTTTTGCAAAATGTAAAATGTTACATAAATTATTCATTGATTCATACAAATTGTAAAGATTTTTTGTGATTTGCAATACTTTCTAAGTTTTTCAGATTTTTTTACTATATAAAAAGGAAATCATCTTGCCCACTTCCAAGAAATGCATTATGAAACTCCCACCTGAAAAAATCGCGTTCCACTGCCCCTGCAGAAAAAAGTGTATTATTTGAAGTCTTCTTGTTTTTTCGTAATTTAATTTTTGTTCTCGTAAGAATTGTAATTCACATCTGTCGTCAAAGAAGGTGAAGGCTGGGTGTCATTCGAGTAAAAGTTGTTCGTGCGTTGAGCATTTTGAGAAACGTTTTTTATTGCAGTATGTTTTAACGCAACGCATGAATAAACGAAAATAAGTTTTGAAAATATTTTGATTGTTTCGCAGAACAATTTTTTCGAAAATTTCGAATACAGATTTGTGCAGGATAAACAAATATATAAAATACGTTTGTGTATACACAAACGTATTTTATATATATATATATATATATATATATATATATATATATATATATCTATTGTGAAATTCGTGTTTAGAAGAAAAAACGAAAAAATGCTACGAAATTAATAAATTGTAGCTGAAAACTGCTTAAAAAATTTATGCTACAGTACATGCAACGGGGTAAAAAAAGTGAAATATAATTTGAAGGGTCGGAGGTCAAAAGATTATAAGTAGCATTTGCTGTAAGGCTCACTATTGTATAGAATCTCTTCAAAATATCAGCCTTATAGCAAATGCTACTTATCATCTTTTGACCTCCGGCCCTTCATTCTATATCATACCACATTCGAAAAAATTCATCTTCAATATTGATATTTTCTGGTTGGTCATTAAATCATGATTTGCTGACTGAATTTTATTCAGGTAAAAAAACTTTAATCAGCAAAGTACTTTAATTTCATTTTCTACAAATTATGTTATTCAAGGGATTCACATTCAAAAATCATTTTCCTCGGATTTTCAGAAAATATGGCCGACCAAACGCCATCGTCAACGATGCCAAAAATAGAAGTCCTCGATCGAATCCAATCCATTCCAATGGTACATTCGGCTATCGAGAAGACGAACTCAACTTACACTTACCTTAAAGACTCTCACCATCTCATAAGTTGGGCATTAGGGTACGCGGAAGCTGGTTTGAATTACGCAACAGCCACTGCTGGCCCGATCGCCTCTCCAATCGCGAAAAAGTTTGAATCCCAGATTAATGCTGTTGATCAGAAATTGTGCGAAGGACTTACAATGGTCCAAGAAAAAGTTCCAATCGTCAAGGAACCACCGGAACAAGTACATTTTTCGCAATAAATCTTTTTGCTCCAGTAAAGTCACCGTCATAGAAATTTCATGTAACGCGAGCAACTTGGGAAAAAATTTGTCATTTTATAATTGTTTAGTTATTGTTTTCACATGTTTTATTTAACTTAAAAATTAGTTTACTTTGAGTGATTCAGGTACCATCATGTCAAATACAACGCATAAATAACATGCCTAAAAAATGATTAAATTGACCGAATATCAACAAAAAAATCAGTTTAGCTTCTATCTGCAGCCTTTTTTGTTTTTCACGTGTAACTTACTCAAATTTGATAAAATTATAAGTGGTTTGAATTGTCATATAAGTTTCATAGTTTTCTATGACAGTGACAACACACCTTGCTTACATATTTTAAATCTTGGTTCCAAATCTGTTGATAAATTCCAAACTTGAATAACTATTAACTGCTAATTTTTTAAAAGCCGATTTTGCTCATTTTGTTGCAGGTTTATGAAGCTGCCAAACGCGTCATGAGTTCTTCCCTGCAACCATCAATTGACAAATTTTCCGCAGCTAGAGAAACTGCGACTCAACAGGCAACAACGAAGGCCAATGAAATTTTGAGCACTCATTATGGGGAAATTGCTTTGCAAGGTGTCGATAATACCAGTGCCCTCGTCAACCGCTTTCTAGATTATTATTTTCCTCATGTTGGCGAAGAAGGAGAACAACCAGGTATATTAATTTTCAATAGATGCTTTCCTTTTTGATTCAAATAGTGCGTTCAAGACATGGTTTCATTCTTATGTGCTTGAAATTCTAAACGTTTAAAAATAAACGATAACAAATAAAAAAATTCCATCATTTTTCATAGCAATGAATAATCATTTATTGATATTTAACAAATATTATTCAACGTTACTATTTTTCACTTTAACCTTAAGTAGAAATGGAAAAACCATGTTTTTATCGTTTACGTTTATTTTTTAAACGTTTGGAACTTCAAGCACATTCATTTTTATCGTTTTAACAGTAAAAATTGGCCTTCGTGTATTTCACAATTTTTCAGTATTAAAAAACAAATTTTCGTTAACTTATGACCTGAAATACGTTTTTTTGAAATAGAATAACTCAAAAATTTTTTTTGTATTTTTTTTCAAATTTTTTACATGAAAAACATAATTGGTACTTCGATCTGTGAAATTTCTTTCAACTCAAATTATTTCTTAAAGAGTTAAAAAATCCATCGTTTTCAATCAAAAGAATGAATAAGAGTTTCATCATTCTGACCGAGAAGCAAAATACATCAACTTCTTTGGAAAATAAAATAAAAATCCATAACTTTTATAGCTCTTATCAAAATAAAAAATTAATGGAATTTATTGGATGAAATAAATTCCAAAGTTGGCTCTAAGAGATTATTATTTTATTTGTTTTCCTAGTATAGTTTACGGATATTTTTAAAAATTCATATCTTCCTGAGTGCTACTACTAATGATTTTATACACTCTCAAAACGCTTCGAAAGGAGCCCAAACGACTGATTGAAGTGCCCTAACGCGATTTTTTCAGCTCCTGTGTCTGCAGATGAAAACAAAGTTCTCCACGCTGTTCAAACTATCGGGCAATTGTCGACCAAAACTGCCTACAGAGTTTATCACTCAGTCGCGGCCCAATTAAAAACTATCAAAAAGGAAGATGTCTCGGATTACATATCCCGCGTTGTATCGATTCTTCATCTCACAAATTTCTTGAATGTGGAGCAGAAACAAATCTGCGACGAAAAACAAAACTCCGAAACTAATGAGAAGCCAGAACAGATGAACCAAAATTAATTTTCCAACAACGGTTTGCATTTCTGATCATTTTCGACGCATATTTTGAAAAATCAGGTAGTGAAAAAAATGTGCCTTAACTATCACATATTGCAGAAATTTGTACTTCTATTTTACAGTTTTCAACAGGATTTGATACTGTTTTTCATATCATGAATTCAATAAAAAAATGAATGAGTAAAAAAAATCTGCAGTTGCTTATTGACCCAATAATTTTCCATATCTTCACGAAATGGCAGGAAAAGGAAACCATAGTATATCTTTGGAATAATTCGTATTTATTGAAAATGACGGATATCGGAACTTTCCACGAGTTTTTCTGAAAAATAAATACAATTTATGCGTTAGAAGTTACTTTGATTTCTTTAAAACAACAGAGCAAAGCAAAGCGACGAGGGTAAGTTTGATGAAAGCGTGTTTTTTTTACTAGCTGATTGCGTAACGGCGAGATATTATTTTAGCGAAAATATTTTCAGCAGTATGAGTAAGCCAGAAATGAGCGATGGAGTAAAAAAACTTTGAGTCAGAATAATTGTCAGCTTTAAAATCCCGTCATCTCAGCATACGTTAAATCTAGATCATCGCAGAGCGCCCTGTATTTCTCTTTTTCCTCTTTCAGTTCGTCTGCAAAAAAAAATGATTTTCAATTCGTGTATTATGACGGAAATGAATTTGCTCATTTTACCTTCTTTCTGGTCTACTTCTTTCTGAAGCGCCTTCACGTTTCTTTCGGTCATAATCGCTCGTTTCTCAGCTTCTTTGAGTCTCATCTTCAGATCTTTGATCTCGTTTTTCTGTTCCTCTATTCTTTTGTTTGCCTGATCAATGGAATTGGAAGAAAGACTGATAATGAAAAAATGTCAAAATGGTAAATGTTCGGGATATTTGTTTACCTTTTCTTCAGATACTTCAAGCGATTTTACAATATTCTGCACTATAAACAGTTCGTCCTCACGTTCGATTATTTTGCTAAAAAATAAACAATAAAATAACGCTGATTTGAAAGCACTAGATTTGTCGAAAATGAAAGTTCAATTCAATGAATGACAAAAATAATTGATGATCTTAAGCTTCGAAATAGATTGTTTATGAAAAATAGTACATTTATTGTTTCGAATACATGAAACTTACGCATCGCTACTTTTTACTCGTTCTTCAGCAGATTCCAACTCCTCTTCCACTAACTGCAACTTCTGCGAACTTTCTTCAGATTTTGTATCAGCGTCTTCAGCAAGTAACCTCGCGTCTTTCAGCTCCGCAGTGAGCTTTTCCGTGCGCGCAACGTCTACTCTGTTTCTGTCTTCCATTACCATGCACATTCTATAAATGTTTTCAATGGTTATAATGTTTTCAGAAATACCTGCATATTTATATATGACAAAACTATTTTTTTATTAATATTTTTATGTAATTTTATGTAAATTTGATAATAATCAACCAATCAGTAGAATCGATCAATGATAAGTCTCCCACTGATGCATATCAACAACTTTTCAGTGAAGTAATGATAAGTTGATATTCGTCAATAAATTAGTTACTGGAGTACTTCAATACATAACGAGTCAATCAGTAGAATAAATGAATGACAAATCTATCAGTAATGCATAGCATTTTTTTATGTAATACAAGAATATTCAAAGATTGTATACACATTAAAACTCAAAGGATTCTTTATTTCGAACTTGAGTATTTTTCGAAATAAAAAACTTTGGGATTTCAATATTTTGAACAAATGAAGATTATTTGTGGAATAATAAAAATTTGAGTCAGGAAAAGACAATACAGTTTTCTGTGATTTATAACAATACTGGAAAATTCTCTTTTTTGAATTTCACAACTTTTCAAGATTTTTATTAACTATATCTGGGTTATTAGATTTGGGAAAAAGAAAATCCAAGTAAATCTTAAGCTTGACCATTTTAATATATAAATAATTTGATACTTCACTTTTCCAGCATGAAACACTTCGATAATGTAATTTTTCGTTAAAGAAAGAACAAAACCTTAAACGTTTAGAAATTCATCCATTATAAATATAAAAAATTTTTCACTTTTAAATTTATGAGATGAGCCTTTTTACGGGTAATAACTACATAATTTTAATTTGATCCTAAAGGTTGAACCAAATAACAAACATAATAACAATGCAAATCTGAGTTCTAAAAGTTGGATAATTTGAAAATTCAAAAATTCGAAAAATTGAAAAATCGCACTTTTGAAATCAGATCGTTGTAATGAAAAAATTCAAAATCCTGAAAGAAATATATATTTCTAATCAATCCTCCTGAAAAAATTTTTTGTCTACGCCACTGCATTAAATATTTATTAATTCAGAATTCTGATACATCAAAATCACATGAATCAAATGATTCATGGCCGTAAAAATGGCGAAAGAAAGAATTATGTTACTTTACTGATATTGCTGAACAAGCTGCGATAGATGCAATTTTAATTAGAAAAAATTGCGTTTTCATTCAGTTTCTTGGAAATCACAAGCTCAGAAGTAGAATCTCAACGCGAAAAGCCTTCAAAATAAATTGCGTTTTCACCTGTTAGCGTCATCCGCGAGTTCGGTGGCGCGGCTTGATTTTATTTGCGCAGAAAGTCGTAGTTCTTCATGTTTGAATAGTGTCTCATCTATTTCTTGGATACGTTTTGTCAATGACGTACGATCTTGCTCAGCCTAGAATAATGTCAAACAGTAAAATTTCGCCAGAGTAACAAGCAATTAGGGTTTTCATAGTTTCATCCAGACAAGTCTTTGATAACAGTCTTCATGTATGCATTTTTCATAGCTGATGTTGAAAATGTACATGGAGTTTTTTACAAACCATAGAAAAATTATTAATTTTTTCTTTTTCTACCTACTTTTGTATAAGCTTTTTCACACTTTTCCAGTTCCTCGGAACGTTGTTCAAGATTGGTTTTGGCAACTTCAAAATCACGTTCTAGCTGAACAAGCTTTTTTTCTAGATCGCGGACCTCGTCGTAAATCTTGTCAGCGCGAAAATTTTCTTGCTTGGCTTTTTGATCGTTAGTTTCCACAGTCTCATTCGCTGTGTCCATTTCCTTTTTCAAGGACGCGATCTTCTTTTTTATCGCCTCCATGTTGAAGAGTCTTATCTAACCACAGAATGGAAAGAAAATTTTTTCCAATCACCTTCGAACCTGTTGGAAAAATTCTTTAAAATCAAAAATAAAACGAAAAAAGTTAACGAGGTTTCTGAGATTTTGACAAGTTTTTGGAAACAGCGAAAATTTAAGATAGAGTTGAAAGCTTGAGGGTGAACGCCATTTTGAAAAAAAAAATCATCATCACGGTCATGTAATTGTTATTTTTAACGCTTCGGCACAAGTACGTAGATATTTTTGAAACTGGGTCCAATATGTCATTGCCATTGACAAACGCAAATAGTCGTGATAATGATTGCTTTTTCGTTTGAAGAATATGGTTCTTGATTATTTGATAAAAAATTGCTTTATCATGAAAAATACTACCACTTGATCACGACGTCATAACAAACAGTTATGGCATCGATTAGAGACAGGTATCAACATGAATCAAAATTTCAAAAAATGTTAGCCAAAATTTATCAAACGGATTTCTCATCAGTAACTTACATTGAAGTGATATTTATGCAAGAGTTTCATTGTATAACTTAATGAAGATTCCCGTCCATTTTCCCGAATGCAGTTTCCCGACAGTCAATTTTCCCGACAAACACTTTTCCCGACAGACTATGTTCAGACAAAAATCCTATGATTGAATTAAGTCATAATTTTCCCGACAGACTGTTTCCAAAAATATAAAAATTTTTCTTTTTTTAATCAAAAAAGTCATGATTTTACAATAAATTTTACTCTATATAAATTTACTCTATTTTTTTTACTCCTTTATTATTATTTCTCGAACAAAAAAATATGAATGATTTGTATATTTTTTATTATGGCACACTTTTTCTGGAACTTTTTCTAACGGTCATTAGTTAAAAAATTATGTTGCAGTAAAAAAGTTAAAACGGTATATTCATATAAAAGAATAGAAAAGAAGTGTCGGGAAAAATGTTGTCGGGTAAATTGTTTGTCGGGAAAAGTGTGTCGGAAGAAGTGCTGTCGGGGAAAGTGTTTGTCGAGAAAAAGGTCATCGGGAAAATTGTCTGTCGGGAAACTGCTTTCGAGAAAGTGACCGGGTACCCTTTATGAATATTAGAAAAAAAAAATCTGTTTAAAAAAGATTAGAAAATTAGTCGTATGGACTTCTGACTGAGCAGTCATTTTTCGTTGCAGGTCACGAATATACTTATTTGGCTTTGTAAAAATATATTACTAAGACATGAATATTTCAAAGAGTGTATGATAAACAAACATATCAATGATCTTTAAATTTGATTTTTTATATTAACAAATAATCAAGGAACTGTTAAAAATGATTCGACGTGATTTTATTTTTACAGTAGTAGATGGTTGGTAATGACATCAAATGTAATCAATTAAATCGACTGAAAATTTAACATGCTGACACGCAATACTGAAAACTGAGTTAATTGAATTAAAGGTTATACATAGTGACATAGTATCAAAAAAATATCAACAAATACAACATAATTTTTCTCATATTAGAACTTTATTCCTGTACAATGGTTTAAAAAAACAGTATCAAGAAAAGACAAAATTTTGAATTCAAATGCTGGATGGTATGGATTTTAACTTTTGAGGTCACATATCTTGTTTCATGATCTAGGTTACTCTATAAAAATCACTCCAAAACGAACCACCCCTTCACCTTCCCTCTTTCTCGGACCTCGCAAATTTTTCTTATCCAAAAAGGTCATTATACGTACTGAAATCGAAGGAATCGGGTCGCTCCCCGAGGGAGTAAGGTCTCACAAAAACACACCAATTATCGCCGATACAACGATCTGCAACGTTAATGCACAACCGCATGCCTCCGAAAGCTAACGCAAAATAAAACTAAATCGACAGAAGTCCGCTTGTAAACCCCTTCAAATCGAATCCAATTCTATAATTGCATTGGCTGTCGTCCCGATTTTTACTCGCAGCCCAACCCCCGAAATGCGATCTCTACCTCCCCTAATTCTATTTTCAGCGATAGAAACACCGCGTACCTGTTTTTTGCCACGACGTAACTCAGTGAAGAAAAAAAAAAAAAAAAAACAATAATAGTTTTCAATGTGTTTTTCAAATTTTCCCGTACGATGAAAGTACGTTCAGAAGTTTCTGAATTGGAACTATTTATTTTTGAAAAACGTTGGGGCCATCTAGTTCTTGATAGCTTGAAAAAGAACTTCCTGTAGAAATATACAAATAAAATACGAATGTCTTTTAAAATGAAACTTGTAGGTAAACAGGATTTATAGTTACTTACTTGAAATGGATCATCATTTTTTTAAAAAAGAGCTTCTACATCCTAACTTGAATTTCTGAAAAAGACGATAACATTTTATATAATGTTTGCATTTAGAAACTGTATTCCAATTGTTATTTTGTACTCAGCATTCGAATATCATGTATAACTTAATAAAAAAGGACACCGAGTTTTAAGAATCAAAGAATTTCATGAAGACAATCATTTTTAGAAAAAATTGATTAAACAAAGATTTATCATTTTTAACCACACGAACATTAGAAATACCAGCTTTCGAAGCCTGTAAATCATTGCGAAAATCGTTTATTACGTTTATCCTGATTTTTTTTCTTATTCTTTTAAATTATAAGAATTTTTTACTCTACATCTAGTCTACTCAATACTGAGTGATTTTTCACTTTTTCAGAGTGAAACTCAATTCATTTTTTAGAGAAATTTCATTTCCATTCAATTTCTCTAAGAGTGAGAAAATTCACTCTAAGAATTAAAAGAGCCCGAAAAATCTATTTAAACTTGTGAAGCAATTAGCACAAACTTATGCTAATTTATTGATTGTGAAAAAAGTTTTCGAAGTATTGCAGACCCAAAAAAAAAGTTTGAAATGCGAATATCCTAGTGCTCTAAAGTTTTGCTTGATTCATTAGGATATATATATGTTTCAGAATTTTCCTATATTTTTTCCATGTTCTACATTATTTATTTTTATGTATATAAATTTAAGTTAATTTCTTTAGCACTGCGCAATGCATAGACTTTGAAAAAAAACATTCCCCCCAAAAACCAAACTATATCAATAAAATGAAATGAACCAAAAAAGACAAATCCGAAAATGATTAAACTCTATTTAATGACGATAAGCAGACAGACTGCAAACACTTTTTTGGTTGGACGCAGTACAATTTCATTCGACTCCAAAATACACAACAATTGATTCGAATCATTAATATCTGATAACACCTTAGAGAGTAGATGTACAACATCATTTTGCATTCAGTGAAAGACGAAACAGTCGAAATTAAAAAGATTAAAATAGGTAATACAGCTGAAAGTCAGGAACGCACCGATAAAATCCAGGGATGTGATAAGCAGGAATCTGCAGTCCCCCGTTTTCTAGAAAACAATTTAAAAAAAACTGTTTAGCTACTTTGCAAATGCGATGTACTGATGCAAAAAAAAAGACTTACTTGGAATCCTTGATCAACAAGGATCTTATAAAATCCTTAGCTACATCAGAAACTGTACAAAAGTATTCCTCATCGAATTGGTACTGACAGGCTGATACATTTGCGTGAGTTTCTTGCTTGTCCTCTCCCAAAAATGGCGACTCGCCGCTTACGAGTATGTATGTTAACACACCGACAGCCCATAAATCCGTTCCAAGAGTCAATGGCTCATAGTTCACAATTTCAGGAGCTAGGAATTCGGCGGTTCCAAAAAGGGCTCGATGTTTCGAACCAGGTACCAATCGATGAGACATGCCCAAGTCTGAGATAAAGAAGAGCCAACGAAAGATTATTTTTTGTGGACGCAATTTAAATGGCTAATGTACATTTATCTTTCACTGATCTCTCGGAGCCAACAAAAAAGAGGGAAATCCAATTAAGAATACTTAAAATCACTTTCGTCTAAACTTCTCAATATGTTTCGGCACAAATCGAGCCCTCTTCAGGAGAAAACATTAAACAAATATTTAACAAATATTGTTAAACATCAAACTTGTCAAGGTCGACGTAACAATTTTTTTAGAAAATGGTTTCCATAATTACCTATTAATTTTATGCTAGGCATAGGCGGGGAACTGGATAAGAGAATATTCTCTGGTTTGATATCCAGGTGCGCTACATGGAATGAATGAAGGTGCCTCAGGGCCAGCAATACTTGTCTGACCTACAAATATCAAATATGTTGAAAAAGAACTGAGAATTAAAATTTCAAAATCTTCTGGTATCACTCACAACATGCGCTGCCTCGGCTTCGTTTGATGGTGTCCAATGACACAATTCACCTCCAGTTATTAATTCCAATAGAAGGACTACAGTTGTGCCTGTGTCGACAACTCTGTGCAGGGAAACCATGTTTGGGTGACGCAAACGAGCCAAAAGTCCAGCTTCTCGGGCTAGAAAAATATAACGTGAATTTTGAATAAGAACTGGCTGAGGCAGAATTATCATAGTAAGAGAATTTTTTTTAACCTAAAAGGAATTGACTGAATAAAAATAAGTCAGACATTCAAAAGTTTTTTTTTTTTGTTGAAAATCAAATTGTTTCGGAATGTTGGGAGTTTAAAAAAATTTTTGTTAACTTTAAAAAAAATTATTTGGTTTTCTTTAAGGACGTTTAAGAATCGCGATTTGTATTTGACACCTTTGTCAAATTTTTTTTTATTTTCCAACCTTTTCATGCCTCATTGCTTCAAAAATTTTTGAAACATTTTAAAGTTATCGAAATTAAAAAACGTGTTGTTTTACAAGACTTGTAAATTTCTTTGGAAAGTAGAAAAAAATTCCAAAACTTCAAAAACAATTTTCAATATTACAGTTTTTAAGAGCAACAAGGTTGAAAGATTTCGAAAATTTCGAGTTCTCTAAAACTTTGATCATTAATCATCGTTTTCATTTTAAATTTGTTTTCTCTCCAACGCTTTACTCTGAAATCATCTTTGCATTTTCTTCTGCAGTACTTTATCTGAAAGTAATTGTTTGGAATAAAGAACTGAAATTCAAACACAATTTATGTTAATTTCCTAATTGATTAGAATAGTTATACAGCCAATGAAAAAAATATAGCAAAACTTATTAGTATTTGTTCTAAATTTAAACATGAAATTTTGAATATTCAAGTTTTCAATTTTAAATATTGGATAGTAAAAGCATTACTTTATATTTTTACTCTATAAACTCTGAAGGTTCAATTCATTAAGCTTGACATCTGCAGTTTAAAATTACAATTTCAAGGAATTCGAATTTTCAAAAATCAAAAATATTTAATGCGAAATAGTCTTAATAGAAGCAAATACCATAATTTTTATTTTTCAAAATTTCATAAATTGAAATTTGGAAAAATTATAAATTTTAATGTTCCGATTTTCTGACCTTTGAATAATTTCTGTTGATTTAAATTTCAAAATTCATAAACCTCAAAATTTTTCGATTTTTTCAGATAATTATAGGTATAATAAACCCCATCATAATTTTATGGTTCAATCTTTAAATATATAGTAAATTCAGATCTCTCGGAGCCAAATGAAAAGTTCAAATGAAAATCAATTTTTCCATTGAATGCATCTATTTATTAATATTCTCTAGCT